>CM056461.1:22368773-22428773 GCA_029783895.1 Triplophysa bombifrons | reverse complement strand
TAGGAGTGTATGAGGCTGTGAAAGTATGCCGGTGCAGATTCAGTGATAGTCCTGTAGGCAAGCATTAGTGACTTGAATCTGATACGGTCTTCAACCGTTAGCCAGTGGAGAGAGATGAAAAGGGGAGTCACATGAGCCCTTTTGGGCTGTTGGAAGACGAGGCGTGCTGCTGCGCTCTGAACAAGCTGGAGTAGTTTGATAGCCTTTGCAGGAAGACCAGCAAGGAGAGCATTGCAGTAGTCCAACCTTGAGATGACCAGGGCCTGGACAAGGAGTTGTGCCGCATGGTCAGTGAGATAGGGTCTAACCTTTCTAATGAAGAATAAGGCATATCGGCATGACCGTGTTGTTTGCTATGTGATCATTGAAGGACAGCTGGTCATCAAATATGACTCCGAGGTTCCTGGCTGTTTTGAGTGATTCTGGTATTGCCAAGTTGGATGGTGAGATCGTGTTGCACCGTGGGGTGTGCTGGAAACACGAGTAGTTCTGTCTTGGCAGGGTTCAGCTGAAGGTGATGCTCTTCCATCCAAGCTGAGATGTCTTCTAGGCAGGCTGTAATGCGAGCTGCTACAGTGGTATCGTCTGGGTGAAATGAGATGTAAATCTGGTTGTCATCACCATAACAGTGATACGAGAAGTCGTGTGCCCATATTATTGGTCCCAAGGATGTGGTGTAGATGGAGAAAACGAGTGGTCTGAGTACCAATCCCAGAGGGACCCCAGTGATGAGCAGTGGACAGCGAGCCCCTCCATGACACCCTGAAGGATCTGCCGGAGAGGTAGGATTTGTGATACCAGCATAGAGGAGAGCCTGAGATTCCTAGAGATGACAGGGTTACTAGCAGTATATGGTGATTGACAGTGTCAAATGCTCCAGAAAGGTCTAGCAGAATCAGGACCGCGGATTTAAATTCCTCCTTGGCTAGCCGCAGTGCTTCTGTGACCGATAACAGTGCAGTCTCAGTGGAGTGGTTTGGTTTGAAGCCGGATGCTTGTCATACAGTAGTTTATTCTGGGATAGGAAGGAATACATCTGGTTAAAAACTGCCCTTTCAAGAGTTTTCGCAAAAAATTGGAGGAGAGAGAGAGGTCTGTAACTGTCAGCGGTAGTAGAGGATTCCAAAGTGGGTTTCTTAAGTAGCGGCATGACCTTGGAGCAGAGAGGTGTTGATGATGTGGTGAGTGCAGGTGTGAGGGTGCTGGATATGGCCTGAAGGAGATGGGAGGGGATTGGGTCGAGGGGAAAGGTGGTGAGGTTGCTGGAAAGAAGTTTGGTAACTTCAGCGTCAATTAGTTGGGCAAAAGAGGAGAGTTCAGTGTTTGAAGTGAGGGTAGTGTGCACCGAGTTCTGAGGTGCATGACATTTTTAGCTGATGGATGATGTTTTTCCTGTATGCACATTTTGGCATAGAAAAGGATCTCCTAATATCTCATAACAGCGTATTACCATTAATTTGCTGCTCTGATTGCACTATAGGCTTTCAATCAAATCAAAGGTAAATCATCAACACTATCATCTCTTACATGTATTTTGTTGAAGTAAATACATCGTCGTCGTTTTACTTCCTGAACAATTGGGCACCCAATATGCTTTCATATTCACGCGCACCGCGTCACACTTCCAGTGCAACCCCACTCAGACCCCTTCTTTAGATAGTCTCGAGTTCAGTATCCTGGTGTGCACCCAGGTTTGCATGATCTTTTATGCAAATTGTGCCCTGTTACGAACTAAACTGCAAGTGTGAAAGCTAATCCAAAAAGTTGCAAACAAATTGCTACTGAGCATTTGTGTAATAATGGTATGACCACGTCAATTTCTATTTGAATGTGCTAGCCACGCGTCTACATTTCAATATTATACTTGTGCGCGCAAAGGACGTGAAATGTGAACGCCCCCTTAGAGAAGATGAAGAGCTTCTGCTGCCGAAGTATTTTGTTACCATGATGAACATTTGACTGAGCTGCGTGCTTACTTTCACTTTATTACAGTCTCTGATTACTACTGATAGTCCTGCATGATTCTAAATAAAGTTATTAGAAAAGCCGTTCACTGTTTGGTTCCAAAGAGAACCTTTAAAATCCGCAGAACATTTCTGTCTCACACAACGCTCTTTAGGCCAGATTTACAGCTTTCACCAGCGCTAATGCATCTTTTACTGTTAAACAACTACTGGATAGTTATCAAAGAAAAGCAGTGAAAATTAGCGCTGAAAAGACACTGTGACTGACCTTATTTGTAGGAGTTTCCTCTTTAGACACAAGCTTTATGGGAGGAGAGTTTTTACATGAATTGACTAAGGTTTGCGTTCGTCATTGAACTGGTATTTGTGGCTTATTTTAAAGCCTTTTATTGAAAGTTTTTCTCCTTTTATTAAAAATGAGTGAGCCTCAAGGACATTAAAAAAAATTATATGCTGCTGAGTGCTGACAAAATTCCCCTTTAGAAAATATAAGCGTTCAAAACTGACAGTCTGCCACGTACGCTCAAAAAATGAGAGCTGTGGCATCGGGAGAGGTCCCATTCTGGCACAGTTTTAGCAGGCGTGGGAAGAAAACGCTGTGCGCCCTTCATAAACCTGCGAAGGAGAGGGTGTTGACCTACAGAATTTCCATCGAACCCTACATAGCACGCAGCGATAGCAGCAAAATAGACCTTAATAGTGGAAAAGGATCTACCTTTATCTATTAAGTCCAGCAAAAAGCACAAAATATCAGCAACGGAGCACTGACACAATATCAACCAGCGCCCATCACACCACTCCTCAAACACTTGCCACTTACAGTCAAACAGAGACCGCGTAGAAACGGCTCTAGTATTCTGAATAGTGGCGATAACACGAGCAGGAAGCCCAAATGTGTTTCAATTCATGGGCCAGGCCCAGAGAGCCACCCTGTCCGCCATCCATGGTGCTTTGGGCCACAATGGCCCATGGCATGAACGAGAGCAGGAGCAACTTCTCTCTGAGCCACTTGATTCCTGGAGCCTTCAGATAGTTCCAGGAAGTTATGTTTTCTCTTTAAATGCTTTATTTCATATTTCTTTTATTCATTAAATAGCTTTTGTCTTTAAATGGGTTAGAAGTTCACTTCAGTTGGTCTGTTTAATCTCAGCTCCGTGCATTACAAGTAACTTCCGGGAACTTTTGAGAGCCTCAATGAAGTTGACGCAACTCTCTCTCTCAATGGCTCTGGGCTCACTGTGCCATAAACTAAACGCTATTGGTTGTTTTAAAAGGGGACGGGGTCACTCGATATGTTTCACACTCTCTGTATATCAGATGAAATTACATAAACATATTAAAATATCCTGTGCATTCCAAGGCATTTCACTGCGACTTTAATGGTCTTAAACCCTGTGCTAATATGCACTGCTTTCGGTAGATTGTGTTGGTCATTATGGGAATGAGATATTGTTTTTTAGTAAATCAAACCCTCAGAAATGTTCAAACCCATCAATGCTTTTTTAAATTACGCTCTTGCGCTGTTTTGCCTTGATTAGTAAGTCTGGCTCTTTGTGTTAAACGGTGAAAATAAATGCTTTGTTAAGGAACTGAATGGTTCTATTGCATTGCGGTGAAGAACCCGTTTAAGCAGCTTTATTTTTCTACACAAGTCAAATCATATTTGGCGTGCTGTCCGAGGGGAGGAGAGGGCTTCGAGCTTGGAATTTGGCCTGAACCCAAGAGTACTCTCCTCCTGGACAGTGATAGATGTCAGTTGAGAGAGTGAAGTGATGGGGTGGCACAGGGATGGTGCAAAAACTGTCACGGGACAGAGATGAGGGATGGCTATATATACGGTCCATCTCCCACTGATTGGAAGAATTACATGATCATGCCCCTCCTGAACTTTTTTAAATTCATCACGAAAGCAAAATTAATCTATTTGAATGTAATATTGCAGTGTGCGGTGTATTATAAATGATTTATTTGTTCAGGTCATTCTTTTTTATTTAGACTTTGCTGTTGCCATGACTAGGATGCTTTGACCTCTGACACTTGTGCGTAAAAACAAGAATAACCATTTCTACCAGAAAGACTCAAGAGATGAGAATACTTGACAATAAACATTTATTAGACAACTGATCTGCGACAAGGTGCAAATATGGTCAAGCTATATAGTTCTTTGGCGTAGGCCCCGTCCATAGCTTGGATCCAGAGGCTCAAGAATTCCTGCACTTGCTGCCTGATGATGAAGGCAGGGGCGTAGCCAGCCCCTAAGATTGTAGAGGACTTGCCTCTGGAGCAGGGCCTACCCCCAAAGATTAGAAGAAAGAAATGTTTACCCACCAGTTGAAGTTTCTTGAGGTTCCTGAATAACGAGATTAAGATAAAATTGTTAGCAAGACATCAATAGTAAAATCCGCCGAACCTTGAGTGAAGCTTGTAATATTGTCATACTCTAGTGAACCTTCATTGTGTGGAGACGAGTCATTGAGAAAAGCCTTGATGGATCTTGACTTAGTGACAGCCTCAAAGTGTCACTTCATGGTGATGAAGGCCTCTATTTACCATAAGTGAAGTGGGCCTCTGTAGACCATAACAGTAACGTGGCCTCGATAGGCCGTACCGTTATGATGGAGGCCTCGATAGTCCATGACTATGATGAAGGCCTTGATAGACCGTAACATTAACGAAGCCTTGATAGTCCATGATGTGATTATGAAAGCCTCCATACGGCATAACATTGAAACAAGCATCGATAGGCTACAACATGGAGACGGGGGCCTCGATAGACAGTAACAGTACAGTGGCCTCAATAGGCCATGTAGAGACAGTCCTTCTGACGAGCCTCGACAGGCCACACCATTTACATTTAGTCATTTAGCAGATGCCTCTATCCAAAGCAACCCACATAGAGCCAGGGAGCAACAAGCGCCATGTCACACAGGAGCCACAACACACTAGGTGCCAACACAAAGCCACCAGTCTCAACAAAAGCCAGACCACCACCTGTTGAGAGAAAGGGCCAGTGACCCTTTTCTTTTTTCTTTTTTAAAATGTTGTGAGAGTTGTGGTTGACAGGACGGAGTTAGGAAGATTGTTCCACCAGGAAGGAGTTGTGAAGCGGAATGAGCGGGAAAGCGATTTACTGTCCTTATGAGAAGGCAATACAAGACGCTGCTGGTTTGCTGAACGCAGGGAACTTGATGGGGTGTAGGAGTGCAGGAGGGTGTGAAAGTAAGCCGGTGCAGATCCAGTGATAGTCCCCTAGGCAAACATTAGTGACTTAAATCTGATACGGGCTTCGACGGGTAGCCAGTGGAGAGAGATGAAAAAGGGATGTCACATGAGCCCTTTTTGGGCTGTTGGAGGATGAGGCGTGCTGCTGCGTTCTGAACCAGCTAAAGTGGTTTGATAGCCTTTGCAGGAAGGAGAGCATTGCAGTAGTCCAACCTTGAGATTACCAGGGTCTGGACAATGAGTTGTGTTCCGCATGCTCAGCGAGATAAGGTCTAACCTTTATAAAGTTGAATAAGGCGTATCGGCATGACCGTGTTGTCTTTGCAATGTGATCATTGAAGAACAGCTGTTCAACAAATATGACTCCTTGAGGAAAGCTGTAATGCAAGCTCCTACATTGAGACGAAGGCCTCGACAGGCCGCAACATTGAAACAAGCCTCGACAGGCCGCAACATTGAGACAGAGGCCTTGATAGGCCATAACATTGAGACAGAGGCTTAGACAGAGGCCTCGATAGGCCCCGACATGAATACAGATTCCACGATAGGCCATGAGATGGAGACACAAGCCTTGATATGCCCTATTTGAGAACATGATCAAATGGTAATGGATGAGAATCAATATGTTACCACCAGTAAATGTATATATATGCATGAAAAGAAAATACCTTGATAGAGACTGATAGAGCTTGCTACGCGTCGAGGAGGATTTTGGAGTCAGGTCTTGTGTAGAATTCGATTGTTGAGGAAAACCATCTGCCCATAAACGTAATAGCTGCTGTCGGACCCTGTAGATGAATACTGTACCCAATAGAGGACTGCTCAAATTATCCAATGAAGATTTTACTTATGATGGACCACTACATAGACCACTGCCTTGGTATGCCCTAGCAGTGGTGAAGCCTTGATAGGCCGTAGAGTGAAGAAAGCCTCAATAGCCTGCAATGAGGTGATGAAGGCCCTGATAGGCCACGCATGGAGACGAAAGCTTAGATAGACCGCAACACTAGAACCATGACACGAAGATGGAGCCTCGATACCTGCATGTGAAAGACTGCAGGGACCTGTAGGAACGTGATTGTGGAATAATGAATGAGAAAACGAGATACCACCACCACCAGTAGATGCATGAAAACACTTGATAATCATTAAACCCTGCCGAAACTCAAGTGCATTTGACATATGTATGAAATGATTCCATCGTGATTTATGGCGAGAAGTCTCATTAAATCCACAGCTGAAGTCCAGCCATGAAGTACTTAGGCTTTAGGTTCAGAGTGTATAGATGCGCTAAGTTGTGCAAAAACGTCATAATGCTTGTATGGAATTGTGACCAGCACCCTTTAATGTATAGATGCGCTTTCGATGGTTCGTAATCCACTCTTGAAATTCTTCTTCGTTAAGGGATCAAGTTCTGGTTTGGAATTTGTCTTGTTTGACAAAAGATGATTGAATCATGTCCACAAAAGCTATGAAAATGTTTAAAACAAAACAGTATGAGACCATGTAGACTCCTATGAAAGGCACTGATGAGAAAGCAAATGTCTGTACAGATTCTGAACATCAAGAGGTGTGTCCGCATCGTTCGGCGCCGCACAGACTCGTGCGTATGACATTGGACCACCGTGAGGCCGGAGAGCTCTTGTATGCTTTAGAATCACTCTTGCCATGGTGCGAGGTCTTACGGGTGTGATACGGTTGCAGAGCAGTAGACGGAGCGGTTTGTTTGTGTGAAGTGTGCTTGTTTATGCATGACGCAGATCGACGGCAGCCTCCCATTCACTTGGTTTTAGTCTATTTGCGATTGAAAATTCCCGGCACCAGCGTTCCTGGCACCATTGAATCCTGCCATAATATTCCACCAATTACTCCGCACTGTTTAACTGCCATTCAGAGCACTCTTCGCTTTAAAGAGCCTTGAGCTTTGAACGATCCATACGTTTCGGAGAGGAGGGGCATAGAGGAGATATGACATGCACTGTAGTGGAAAATACAGCGTTATTTAAATTAAGTCTTGCAACACATTTGCGTTACATCAAAACAAACGATGACATTCGTTTAGGATGTGTCATATGACCCCTTTAAATCTCACATCCGCCGGTTCCGGTAAGTTTGATTCCCTCTCTAAAATTGATCGATCTGCGTGGCTGATGTAAACTTTTCTTCGATAAGAAAATGTATGATTGCACACTCCGCGAACATGAATTCAAGGAAAACCGCGGAATATATAGTACTGACCAGCCCAACATTGTAACGTAAAGCGAGGCCTGACGGAGACTAAATGAAGTAAACATGAACCAGATTTGTAGCAATATAGGGACTATTTAAACTCTAAACGTTCGTTACACTGACCATTGCTGAACATCCACCAGGAAGGGAAAACAATAAAAGAAAGTACTTTTTTCCGGTGTCTTAGTAGGCAAAAAACCCACAAGGGAACGTGTTTACATTCCCTACGTTGCTCAGCTGTTCCTATGTAACCATGCGCTATAGCACCAACAAGACCATTGTTAATTGGGTCTTTCACGCTTAAATCAGTTCGAAATTGGTGGTAACTTTAAGGAACAAGCGCTGCTTAGAAGTTATTCATATTAAGGTACTTCAAACCTTTAACATGAATGCATCTCGGAGTTTACATGCTGGATGTAGCGATTTTTAACTTCCCAGCATGGCTGTTGAACGCAACGCCTGCCATGACTGTATGAGAGTTGAGTGACAGAATCTATTAAACAACCCAGACGTTCTGGAAAAGCAAGTCCTATATGAGCTGAATAGGTCGCAGTCGAGTAATCCTAGCATGGTAAGCAAATAGCCGTGAGGTCATGATTATCCTCTGTACCGTCCTTGATCATGACTGGTGGGAGCGCGTGAATATCGGCTGCTACAAATACGAACGCAAGCAAAGGGTAAGAGGCGATCTTATATACTCCAAGTGTTAGGTCATGATTGGATATTGGTCTATACGTGTTAAGTGATGAGAGATTGAGTCTTCCCGGCAGAACTTGCGCTGAAGCTTACATAACACTATCAGTGAATTTGTGATTCTATAGTATCCCGAGTACCCAAGTAAATAACAATCCAATTTTAATCTGAACATTTGAGCATGAGAATGAACTCAAGGTGGAATATGGTATACATGTGTATTGGATGGAGAAGTATTCATGCTGGATACATTACATGTCTGTTCTTTTCGACACAATCCAGTCCATTTCCTGCCTTCATTCCAGTAAACAGCCTTAATCTTCACATGGGGTTTGACGTGTGTGCATGTGTCAGCTTCCTGTAACTGTGCCTGGACGTCATCTGTGATGTTTTCCGACTGAAGTGCTTTCCATGAGACCTCTAAAACACTCTGAGGCGTTTACTTCATGTGAATATTTCATCACTCAAATCAAAGAAACATCCTAATGCATCTGGATGGTGTCAGTCCCGGCCCATACTGAGAATCTACTGTAGACCTGGAGCATGATGGATGATGGTCGCTGTATCTGTAGGTTTGTCAGCAGTCAGTATTAAAGTAATGACCTTTTCATTGCTTAAGTAAATGAACCGAAGCACATTTCATCTGAGGAGCTCCAGTGTTGTTTGGAAACTTTCACTGATGTATGCTTGAGGAAAGCAATTTAGCCGTGTTAATCTTTTATTTCAAATAGCTTTTCAGAAACGATTTGCTCAACGTGAGAAAAGCAGCCGCAGGCCGTCTCCATATCTAGTTAATGCCAAGAGAATGTCGACATTATTTTTAAATGGCACCAAATGTTTTAGAAATGATCGTGGCTGTTACGTTATTAGAAAAAAAACTCTAAATCAATACTTAATAACAAAATTCGCTCAATATATTCAGATATACAATCTTTCAAAGTTAACTTTGCAAATAGAAAGGTACAAAGTACCACATTCTGAGAATATTCTTTAGCTTTCGACTACAGAGATATCTCATTGAAAGACCAGGTAAAAGGACAAGTACGCATCTCCATCGTGGTCTACAATGTAGGTCATGATGTCTTTAAATCCTTTCAGAAGGAAAAGAAAGAAATATTTTTTAATTGGGTCAGAAAAAATAATCTTACATTTGTCAAGACTTTAAATGTAATTTCGCTTCTTGACTAAAGATGCTTTTTTAATGTTGTTAAGATATTTTGCTAAAAAAACAAGACAAAAAATATTATGCTTACAGTCCCTGTGAACTCCGTATGATGCTTTTCCAAGTGAAACGGAATATGGAATGAGACAATTAAGGGTGTGGCCTGTGATTTCCACTGTGAAGGGACTGGATATAGAAAAGAGGGCATTTCATTTTGAAGTGGATGTGCAGGAGTTAAAGGAACACTGCACTGTTTTTTAACTCCCCCAGAGTTAATAAATTAAATTTTACTGTTTTGGAAGACCCGATCTCCTGGTCTGGTAATAGTTCTTTTAGCATAGCTATCGCCAGACCCAAATCATTGAATCCAATTAGACCAGTAGCATCGAGTTAAAAAATGACCAAAGAATTTCAATATTATTCCTATTTAAAACTTGAATCTTCGGTACTTATATCATGTGCTACAACCGGAGGAAAATGAAAAGTTGAGATTTTCTATATGATATGATTAGGAACTATACTCCCCTTCTGGTGTAATATCAAGGAAGTTTGCTGCCGTAACATGGCTGCAGCAGGCGCAGTGATATCACTCAGCGCATTTTCACATTTCCACATGCGCTGCGTGATATCATTTTGCCTGCTGCGGGTCATTTTT
Source organism: Triplophysa bombifrons (assembly GCA_029783895.1). Taxonomy (NCBI): domain Eukaryota; kingdom Metazoa; phylum Chordata; class Actinopteri; order Cypriniformes; family Nemacheilidae; genus Triplophysa; species Triplophysa bombifrons. The sequence continues at coordinate 22,418,848 of CM056461.1, read as the reverse complement.
GAACGTGATGCTACGGGTCTTATTGGATTCAATGATCTATGCTAAACTATGCTAAAAGTGCTATCGCCAGACCCAGAGATCGGCTGAATAGATTCCAAAACGATAAAACTGGATTGGAGTTTTGAGGGTTGGAGAGTGTTCCCTTAACAGACATTCTGCCCGAGCCTTCAAACTGATGTCATCATCAGGGGCAGATTAACACTTCGCTGTACCCTGGGCAACAATATTCAAGTACCCCATCATCAAGACCCCAGGATCAACATAATCTGGCAAAATACAGAATAATTACAATAATACAGTACATAAACTCATTATTACAATAACTAACAGTTATCAAGAGCATTTTGATGTACAGATGTGCAAATGCTCATATAACTACAAATGCACCACTGTGTTCTCTTGTCAAGGCCACTCATTTATGATGTTATGAAAACAAAACGCATCGGCATCAGTATAATCTGGCAAAATTGACCCACTGCATAGAGAGTGAAGGAAGTGTCCTCCATTTACACAAATAAATAAATAAGCAACCACTTTCATAGAATCCAGTATTTATTTACCAACACCTGCTCCCAGCACAAATGTATTGAATTGATAGAGCCATCAGAGAGGAAGTCCACAGACAAGACACAAACAAAAATCCATAATCTCTTAGAATCAAGTAGCATTTTGGTCCTCATCTTATTTTTAAACAGAAATCACCCTGTCACCTCAGAATACAACAGGACAATCAAGTTATAGTGCAATATAAACATTTTGAAACCTGCAGTTTTCTCTCAACAACAATAAACAATGTACAGCATTTTCATGGATCCACCACAAGGAAAAAAATAAATAAAATGCAGTATCATCTGCTCCTAAACTCATTTTAACTTGTCTAAAAACAGAAAACAGCCAGTCACATTTCTACAAGACAGGCAAGGGTTAAACATTTCAGCGCCAGATAAACTTTTGGAAATCTGTAAATCTCTCAATTAGACAAGACAAAAAGAAATGCTAAATAATCTGGCAAAATACACAGTTTTAATCCTAAATAATGGGGAAGAGCATGTTTAAATTTGAAATGCTTGATTTCGTTTGGCAAACATATTTTACATTGGCATGTTTCTGGACTTTGAATGTGCAAACTGGTGTAAGAGAGGAAGTGCCGAGAGCCGTGTGTGTGGCACAGGGGCTGCTCACAGACTCGACGAGCGCTTCAGATGGCGGTGAGACTCGAGACCCATCACCGCTTCCCTCAACGGTCGCACTCGTAGCAGAATCCGTGCCGTTGGTTGAAGATGCTGCCGGGGGCTCTTCGCTCTCGGGTCTGTGAACATTAGCTAGCGCCGGCAGTGAAGAAATGTCCTGTCTAGCAGAGCTGTCCTCTTTGACGGATGCTGCCTTGGGAGAACAGTTGCTAACGTTTACTAGTTTGAAGAAATTCCCTATTTTCGGTATATATTTAACATTTTCTGCATTCCTGATATCCTTCTGCTTTTTTAATTTCCGTTTAGGAAACTTAGTTTCTCCATGTTTGCATTTTTGAAGTTGTGTTCTGCTTGCCGTCACGCGACCGGCTCAGTGCACGTTGATTGGCGTCACCGCCCTGGACCCTTTAGAGGTTGTGGGCCCCTGGGCAATTGCCCAGTTGCCCATATGGTTAATCCGGCCTCGGTCATCATAGATGAATCTCCTCTGGAGGGCGGAAGTGTGTTTTGAGATTTTGGTTAAAGATCATGCATTTTAAAAACAAGATAAATTGTTTATAATAAACACTGACATATTCCATACCAAAAGTAAGAATTGTCATTTTTAACTGTATATTATCACTCAGCGAGAGATTCAGTGAGATGACTTTCTGAGTTGGAGTAATAAGACAGTAATAAGATTAATGGTGACTCCAGCTTGTGTGAGTTTTGTGTCCGGGCTGATCTCTCAGTAACAGGGTTGACGTGAGCAGTGTGGGAACAGCGAGGGACTGCTACAGAACTGAATAATCACTTTCTTGGCACACAGCGTCCCACTGCAGCTAAATGTCCAATTACAGTCCACAACTTCAATCCATTCCCTGAAAGCACCTTGCACACTAACAGCCTGCCTTTAAATAATGCATTCATTTAGCTGACGTACGGATTTTTCTGTGCTGCTATAACAAAATGAACATCAGCCTTATGTTCTGTATAAATACATTCACACATTCTTACTTGTCTTTACTCGGGACAGTATATCTGCATCTCTTGTTTGTTCAAATGTGTCACAATATATGAGTGACAAGAATCACTGTGACATTAATGAAAATCATGATTATGGATATTGTGTTAAAACTACACGTAAGACCATATTGTCAATGATCCAGCACCAGCCAGGATCACCAGCTGCCAATGGTTACAAACTCTCAATTTCTCTCTTTCAACCCTTGTCTTGTGTGTGATTGAGTGATGCAAAATAGAAAACACAAAATTATCAACTCATTTGTCAGGTTCCATTACATTTTTTTATAGATCATATCAATATTGATATCATGGTTTTTTGCCTAAGATAAGCATGTCGTGAAAATCTCATATCATGACAGCTCTAATTCACATGCATCAGTGTGTACTTATCCTGCAAACATGGTATTTGCTTTTGGTTATAGAAGGATTCATTTGGCTAGTTATAAGGACCCTTAGTGAAAGGACTGGAACCTTGTGCTTGTGGATATGCTATTTTTTCTTAACAGAAACTTGTAAAGTAATAACAAAACCATATGCTGACTGTACGCTACAATACGTTCTTTTTATGCATTGCTGTACTCTGCTTGATTTTCTTTTTCAGTTTCTTTTCTGTTTTAGTTCATAAATACGTTTGTTTGTAGGATACTTTACACACCGCATAATGTTTTAAAAAACAAGCACAGCATATAATGTAAGTGTATACAAAATCTTAATTAACTAACTACAACCAAGTGCACCAATGGGAGGAGTTTAGACTTATGCACTACAACAATATTTTTAAGAAGCTTTCTTTATTTAAACGACTAAATTGCATGTTGTCTAGCAAAGGCAAACATTGATTTAATATTATCATTAGCCCACCCTGTAAACTTATAAAACTTTTTGTTCTTTGCATTCAGAAATCTTAGCCCCCCCAAGAAAAACCTGCTGGCGCCCCTGCTTCACTGTCAATGACATTAGTGACTAATATCAAGTTAGCACAGTATAGAAACAATGATGCTTTATTGTTAAGGACAGTAATATAGAGTTACATTATAGAGCAGTGTGTGTGTGTGTGTGTGTGTGTGTGTGTGTGTGTGTGGCACTGGTTAATGAGGCCGTACAGTGGATAATGGAGTGGCTCTGCTGTTGTTCTGCAGTTGGAGGATCTCAATTGGACCCTGTCCCGCCCTACATCTCTTCTCTTTTCATCAGCAGGAATGCCTGCGTTTGCTAAACGAGAGTCTGATTAGTTCCTACAGACTGAGAGCTTTTCTCCACGGCTCTGTTCTCCTCCCTCCCCGAGCCTCTGCTCCATTCTCCAGCCCTCGCTGCTTTTGTTCACTTGTGGGAAACAGAGTTCTCTAAGCCTTTATTCAGAACAGAGCTGGAACCCAATCAAACACAGAGAGAGAGAGAGAGAGAGAGAGAGAGAGACCTTGTGATGACTGGCGTGTGAAACGGAGAACACAAATGAGATCTCTATTAATTCTTTCTCATAGACAACAATAACGATTCATGGACATCGAGTGTAGATTTTTTAGAATTTTTGTAGGTTTTCCTGATGAATGGTAGAAAAAAAAACACTTACCCTTTATCTCAACAGGTAGTGGTCTAGCTTTTGTTGAAACTAGTAACTTTGTATTGGCACTTTGTATTGGTCCTATAAGACATATCGCTTATTGCTCCTAAACTCTTTGTAAGTCGCTTTGGATAAAAGCCTCTGCTAAATGACTAAATGTAAATGTAAATGGTAGGAGAAACAGTATAGATGGCTACTATTCAGAATGTGTTTTATTTTCAGGAGAAACAGGTTTGTAAAGCGTGTGGTCTCGACTGTAAATGATGACACCTGGTTAAAGGGGAGGGTCTGAAAACTTTAATGGCTTTGTGTAAATAGAAGTCATTTCCGAGATGCCGCAAGCTATTACATTTTGACAAAAGATTATGAAGATAAACATTTTGCGCACCAATGAATCCATCACTCTGGAGAAGTAAATGACAAATGCTTTGATATCTACATGTATGATATGAATGCATAAACTGCTGTTTCTCTGCATTCAGAAATCTTTTGCCCCCAAAGATCATAGTCCAGCTGAGGGTCACAGCTGTGTCCTTTCATCTGATGACCCTCCGAACAGTGAAAACACCCTTCTGCTTTGAGCCAAACCTCCCCGTGAGCAGCAGATCTGATGTGTTTTCAGAGCGGAAATAAACTTTTCATTCATAAACTTCAGGTCGGGCCATACGTGATGATGAAGAGCATTCAGGGCCGTTTATGGCTGCTAGTCTCTTCAGCTGGCACGGCGAGGCAAACGGTCTGGCACGTCTTCCCGGCCGGCAGGACGCCAGCCTGTGCCAGTGAGAAAAGAAGGTTCTTCTCCATCATCTGGCAGGGTCAGGCCTCGTAGAGCCAACAATGCCCGTATACATCTAACCGCGGAAAGCAAACATGCAGCGTGCCGGGCAGCGGACACACTTACAATCCATCCCTCATCAAGCCCTGTGTGTGTGTGTGTGGGTGAGTCCAACCCAGTGCGGTTGTTAGGATGCCAAAAGGTTTGGATTTTCCCAGGATTGTCGTGCAGTTTCGGTGTGAGAGTTTGTGTGCAGGAAGGAATCTGCCCTCTTTCATTAACGCTCAAAGGAAAACTGTGAAATCCGTTCTGAACCGCAGCGGAGGACAAACAGAAGAGCAGAGGAGCCCAAAACCGACCCGGCTCGACCCGACCCGACTTACTGGAGGCTTTTCAGAGTTCTGAGAGCTAGAGAGTGACATCATTCTCTCCAACGTCCGAAACAAAGATGCCGAAAAAACACTCACGACACCACGACCCCAACATATGTGCAGAATTTACACCAGGGCTAGCTAATCCATTCCTCTGTGTAGTGTACCTGAAATTATCCTGCGCTCCTTCACCAAACGGATCTGTACTTGTACTCTGAAGAATTTGTTCCCTCTCTTGGTTGCCATGCAACGCAGTTTATTGCTGGGGAGGCGGCGCGGCTGAGAGGAAATGTGGCTTTCCAGTATGTTATTACTATACAAAAGAAAATGCTGTGCCATGGTACACTGATGGGATGTTCGGTGGTAATAGCAGGGAATTTTCAGACAGACTAGATGTAGTACTAACTGAATAATATATTCATGTGCCATAGTATCTATATGATACTCCTTAAAGGGGTCCAATGACACGGCTAAAAGGAATATTATGGTTTGTTTTTGATGTAGTGTAATGTGTATACACGATTTAAGGTAAAAAAACGCTGTATTTTCCACATAACGTGCAAGTTTGTATCTCCTCTTTGCTCCGCCTCTCTGAAACGCGCTCATTTTTACCAAGCTCGTCGCTCTGAAAAGCGAGGTGTGCTATGATTGGCCAGATGGTTAGTGCGCAGTGATTGGTCGAATACTAGACGTTTCACGAAAATGTAACGCCTCTTACCATATTCGGACGATCAGCTTCCAAAGCAATCGTACTGACAGGTGATCAAATGTCATCGGTACTTCCTTATATCAATTCAAGCCCGAATCTGATACGGAAAATGAAGACGAATCACGACTTGAGCAGGATGTAACGCATTGGTAAGGTTATTTTTTTTAAATATGATGTTAAACAGTTAAAAACTATATCTTACTGTTTTACCTTTTATATAGCAATCACTTTTAGATAGAATGCATCTTTTGTTTCAACACTTTAATTTTTCAATTTTACTTGTCTAATACATGGATGGGCAATTTATAACAGAACAAAGATACAGAAAAACACATATATTCGATATGACCCCTTTAAAGAATTGTCATATCACAGTACTGCTGTAGTTGTCACTGTAGAGAGTTTGACTGCATGTTGACAAACCAACCATTTGAAACCAAACAAACTCTAAACTCTCACTAATAATCCCATGAAGACATCTGAGTTATTATGGTTTTGATTTTAATGTTTACTTAGCTTTATAAATATTTTTTTTAGCTTTTAATATTTTTTTCAGAGCTTTAGTTTTTATGTTAATTTTACTTAAAGTTTTAGCAATTTTGGTATACTCTTTTGTCATTGTATATTTTTTATGTTGCTATATAAGATGAATTATTATTAGTTTTATTTGAGTTTTTTTAGTTTTATTTAGAGCACAGTGAAATGTGCTGCGGGTGATCATCTGACCCTAACCCACAAACTATATCATTGTCTGCCTCTGTAATGTATGCACCTTCGTTTTATCATCTAGCAGGTAATCAAAACAGAAACAGTTTGGCACATGATGCTTTTTAGATTGAGCCTGTGCAGACATATAGCTGACTGACAGATGTATGACTGACATTACAGTATGACTACAGAAGGCTCAGCGCAGTTTGCATTCAAATATTCCTAAAGAGAAACTGTCTGCCCACTCACCGCTGGACTACATCACCCATAATCCTTTGCACCCTTCACACTGTTTGATTACAACCACACCTGATGCACATCTACAGACATAGACTCTTCCGTTACATTCACTATTTGTCTGATGTTATTTGTTTATGTGTTATGTGTGTATGGTTTCGTGCACACCTCTGTGTCTTCATCATCTTGGATTGTATCAAAGTCTTCTATTGGATTATCTTTGTCTCTCGAGCCTCCTTCTGCACGCACCGTTACACACACAGTATTATTATGATGTATATTATTTGTGTGCATGTAACATGTTAAACATGTGAAAAAGTTGAACTATTGGCTGTCAGATTGATCAGTCAGTCTGAGGGGATGTAGCCTATGTAATGTTCATAGTAATAGTAATGTTCTGTCAGTAAATCAGTAATGGACTTCATTCTGTACACTGTTCTTTTATAATGAAATGCATCCCTTAACAAAAGTCACATGCTTTATTATTGACTTCATTGAGGAAGAGAGAGAGTTGTGTGACTAAACTGGGGATATTTAGAATGACATTTTCTGTGTGGTTGAAGGTATTTTTAGTGTAAATGTGGGCAGACTGAAGGGTTGTAGAGTTGAGAATGTGTGGTAGAGTTTAGACTCCTGTGAAACATCCTTGAAGTGATCAGAGGAACTGAACTCTTAGTTTGTTCATCTCTCTCTCTCTCTCTCTTATCTGTCAGGATGTGCTTGAGCTGCAGGAATTAAGAAGCTTTACCCACCACACGATCTGACCGCAAAAGGTCAGTTTTGCAAATTGGGTTCATTAATCTTTAAGAGTACAGAAACCTCTTCATCCACGCATGCAGATTAAAGTGAATCACATGCTCAGAAAGATTAGTCTGCGGGGAATTTTCCTCTAGAGTATAAGAACTCCAGAAAGCTGGAAGAAAATGTTCAGACACACTAAAGAATAAAACAGCAACTAATGCTTTCTGGTGTCTGTCTGGGCTGCAGGACGGGCCAAAGATTGTTGGCATTCATCTGCTGGGAAATGACAATTATTCTCTGAGGATCTCGAGTGCTTATGGCCAGCTATTCCTTCTGATGAACCGGTTGACATTTCTTGTTTGTTTGTTTTTTTACTGGACAGGACCTCTGGAAAACGGACGCTTTCAGCCATGTTCTCCATCATCCAGCCCTGAATGAGATGAACTCTCATCTATTGCACTTTCTGAAGGTAAGAGGCTTTAAATTCTCTATATCACAGCCACTAGACACCATAATGGAACATGGTCCTGAAAAAATATTCCCACAGGAAAATAGTGTTGCTCTTTCATAGCACAAGAGACCGTATGATATGAAACTCTCTAGATGAGATCAAGCAAATGCAATAGATCACTTCTGACATACAGTAAGAGTACTACTGCATTAAATAAAGGTGAATCAAGACATTTATACTGTAGATCATTTGCTCATGGAGGAATTTCAAATGAATCTTGATGTTTTTGGTCAATTATTGAGGTCTTTCTCAAAATATAAGAGCGGGTGTGAGATTGTGTTGGGTTATGTTCTCGAGAGAAACATCTGAGAACTTGTATTCTTCAACAAATGTCACTTGTTCACCACTCGATATCAACACTGTCTATGAAAAATAAACTTTCAAGATATGAAAGATTTCCTTCAGGTGGTAGATGTAATGTAACATTTCTCAGTAAGATGACAATACCCTTTGCTGCTTTCCAGACCCAGTTAGCCTATATATATATATATACTGTATATAAAGAGACATTTTCTGTTAAATGCTTTGGTAAGCTGCATTGAAAGGTTGGTTAAAGTAGTTGCAAACCAAAGTTTCAAAGTAGTGAAATCATGTCAAAAACTTGCTGCAGGATTTTGTTTCTTTGGGTGAACGTGTGAAGAAATGGTTTGTGGACCTGCAGTATTTTGATTGTGTGTTTGATGTAGAAGAGTTTCACAGTAGATGGGTCAGCTGTCCTTTCACCCATAATAATAGAGTCATTAAAGATTCATCAGAAACTCATCAACCTATCTGTGTGTCTCTTTCACCTCCAGTAACCCAGTCAGATGTCCAGGGTACAGCCAGTTTAACAGCTCAACACATCAGACAGACTCTAAATTATAATCACATCACATTCATGTACACTGCCCGCACAAAAGGTGTGTTATTCAAATGCTTTTATTAAAGTAAAAATGAGCATTTATCGTTTCAATTCACTTTTCAGAAATATACTTCAAATGACAATGAAGTATATTCGATTAATACTGACAGGAAAGTATTTGGTCTAAATAAGTTCTGTCTTTAGATGGCGATATACCTCAGAAAAAAAATACAATTATATAAAAGTACAATGAAATATTTGAAGTGTGCTTGACTTGTAGTTGTGTTGACTCTGTAGATTGTCTATTAAAACATCTTGTCACATAGATTGACATGCTTTCGTACTTCTCAAGTTTATAGAGTAAGTTCAGCTTCAGTGTGGAATATTTGCAGTATAAACACTACTAAACTAGTAGTTTACTCTGAATATACAGTATGTCAGACTGTGCTTTCATCGACTAAAAATGTGCTACAAGTATTGAACTAGTAAACTATATATACCTAGACATTCCCTTCTTACACGGCTGGCTGGAATGCTTGATTCTGATTGGCCAGTCGCGAGATTTGCAGGTTTGTTATTCCCAGATAACATCCTCCCAAAACTAATAACACACGGTAACACGGACGCAGCAAATCATTTTGACAGGTTTTTTGGACAAATTAAATTTAATAACATATATGACATTATATTTACAAATGATTAAACCAAATTGCCTGTTCGTGACGTCGATTCTTGTCAAAAGTAAACGGCTTTTCCTCACGGACGGTCTGTATTCAGTAAATATGAGCTATATTCCAAATTGACATTTCATGTCCATTTTTTTTCTCATGTGGCAAGTACAGTAGCCGTGTAATAACTGAAATAATGTACAATGAGCTAACTGTTATCGCGAAATAAACCCCTTCAGTGTGATACAAGACCTGATCTTATTTCTGCTGGTCTTTCACCTGTAATAATGTGTGATTGAAGTCGTAATGATTTCTCTGTGTAGCACGCTTTGTACTTCTATAGATACGTGAGGAATGTTAGCGTAAACATGACCTCTTTTTTATGTAAATGAAGCATCTATAATTCCCCAAGGTCAGCTCTATAAATAGCAATTAACAGCATTCTCTTAACAGATCTGTACATGATCATGGTAAAAATGATGATGAAGAGCGTCTGGAGTAATGATGTGTATACTCAGTAAAGTTTTTCAGATACAACCCCACCTGGAAGTTGCTTTGGATGAAAGTGTCTGCTAAATGTCTAAATGACAACCTTCACCTCGATCACATTAAAACGAGACTATCGGTGGGCAATGTTCACTCTCAGGAAATCACACTCACACACTTCTGTGTTGTAAGAAGAGAACCCGGCGTGTGTAAACCTCCATCAGACGTGTCGGAACACGATCGGTCCGACAGCTGCACTCGTTCCCAACAGCTTCATATTTAATAACGTGTAATTTGCTTCAGCACGCCGGTGGCAATCACGGACGCATTGGAGTCACTTCACAGGGTGGTGATGCTCATCACAAAGGAGCAATTTTAGAAAACATTTATTGGTCATCGACAAACCCCTCGGACCGCCTCTGTAATCTAGAGAGTGTGAAAGCGAGATGGCGCTGGCGGTTTGACGCTCGGGTGGGTCGCCCTGCTGAATACAGCGGTCCACTGCAGCAGATTTTATATTTCATTTCTGGCTGCATTAATGATGAGATCTCGGCTCATTACGGCCGCTAACAGTGGAGCATTAATGCTGAATTATCGGCTCGCTGAGCAGAACCGCACAGAGCTGGGCCGGTGACCAGAGCAGCTCATTTGAACCTTTACTGAGAAGCTAAACTTAAAGCAGCTTTTTCACACTGAGTGATGACATGTTGGGAGCTTGTGTGATTTGTGTCCATCAGGCCTGAGAGGTGTAATGGAACACGCCACAGATTAAAGGATTTTCATTGTGTAAATGCTCCAAAGTGTATCATCAGTGCTCCTTAACTATAGAAAAAAAGAGACTAAAGATCAGAATATGAATCTGGATCTTCCAAAAACATCCACACAGTGCCACTGTTCTAACACACACACACTACTGTAATCCGAATAAAACGTGTTATTTACATGCTCCTTGTGAGGCTGGTCATTGTCGCCTTCAGGTAGCGTAATGCCTCATATGACCGGGGCTTAACAAATCAGGAAGCAAACGCAGCGATACAGATGACCCGATCAGTGATCCAATGTGGGCAACCACGCCTGCACATTCTGAAGTCTCAGTTTTCGTCTGTTTACACAGAAATGCAACCACCGGAGATTTCAAACTGCAGCGTTCCCAAAAGTTCTTGGGTCGAACTCTTCGAATTAGTGTAAACACCAGGCATAACCGTTCTGTGTTTTTATAGGGAAACGCACTTGTATAAACGCCGTCTGAGAGTACAGGACGGCTTCATGTCACAGAGAGGACTGCTGAAAGACACCGAGGACAGAATCATGAATATAAACACACACAATCCACGTTTACCTTCATGCAAGTGAACCAGTGTCAAAAATACACGTGTGGTATTTGCCTTTATTTTGTGTAGTTTTGTTTAGGATTTCAGGGCTGTCACACAATCTCTCCATGATGGCTTCAGTTGGGTTTGCCAATTGACAAATTAATTTATGCCAAAACAGAGTAGATAAAGGAGGAGATGTCTTTCATTTGAAATAGTGATAAGCATGTAAAGTCTGCATGATAATGTGCTGGTTTGCTGAATATTGTTTTATCTCTGTTATGATCCATTAGGTGAGAAGACCGCCTCAGAAAACAATTAAAAGACCTAAAGTCCATCTCCAGAAACACTTGAGTTCAGCTCTATAGGAAACATTTCAACAGAGAACCATATGTAACACAAAGACCCTACACGTCCCATTTGTGTTTAAATGAAAACACTCAACTTTAAGTCTCATTCTGACATCAATAACATGTGACACACTGAACTCAAGGTGCTCAGGACACATTTGGTAAACTTCCTCAGTTTTATGACCTTAAATTCCACTCGGCTCTCTGAAACCTTTTGTGAACTCACATTAAAGCACGTAGCCATTAAGATGACCGTAGTTTAGCGTGACTGTGTACCGACAGAGATCCCAGCGGGTGTGCAGGGGTCCCGTGGGTCCACCCTCACAATGTTGTTCAGGGTCAGTCAGTGTTGGCATGACGGCGTCGGTTCAGCAGCAGGAGATCTATTATAACCCTGAGATTTTAAATACACACAGGGGTTACTACTCTGTGCTATAACAAAGAAGGAAACTACTCATTTAAAAAACAATCACAAGCTGATTTAAAACCATTAACACAAAACTAGAAAACTAGTCAAAAGTGTTGAGATGGGAAATGAACTAGAATAATATTGAGTGAATATAGACAGAGAGTGGTAGATATAAACTCAGCAGGACAGTGGCCCATCAGAGACAAAACCTACTACAAAAGATTGAAGGGTTATTTAACTGTAATCTTGAGATTTGTGCAACATTATGCCCATTTCGAACTGGAATTATGGCAGAATATCTAGTGATGTTTACTTCGCAGGGCTCTTGCGGGCGTATTGAACAAACTTTCGAAGTGGTAGAAGAAGCATACAAAATATGCAGAGCGGGGGGGCGCGAGGACCAGGATTGAGAACCGCTGCTGTAATACATCACAGACACATCAGTACAAAATCAAATAAAACAATGTTATGAGGAAACACTCATGTTTACATTGGCCTTATTTTCTTACATCACAATGAGTTTGAATGAGGTTTAATAATATACCCATGATATATATTGACAAATACACACAAACATATTGACAGTGTTCTGCAGAAGAAAGAACATCATGCAGGTTTGAAATGCCATGAGACATTTTCAGCTGATCTCGTCCCTGTAGTTTAACACCAGCAGTGAGTGTGTGTACATGTGTGTTATATGGATCTGTGTTGTATTAGTGAGGTGCATGCTTGAGTCTAATGAAAGATTCATCTCAACTCACTTTGATTGTCACATCACCACATATGGTGAGTGAAAGTCTTGGGTGTGTACTCACTCTGACGCAGGTGTGTGTGTGGGTGCGCGTGCGTGCGTGCGTGCTGCAGTGATGTCATGCCTTCATTTCACCCTTTAAATCAAGAATACAACAAAAGCCTGTGAGTGGATGAACACACCTCCTGTTGTTCTGCATAAGTTCAGATGCTTTTAAAAGCATTTAACGTCCATGTGTGTTTATACCGATCAAACGTGGACAGATGAAGAGTGACAGAAACACTGATCCTGTGTGTCCGAGTCAACTTTGATCAGATCAGACTGACAGCACAAATAAATCAGTCAAACCTGCAGCCTTTGAACTGAACTCTAACACACACTCCACCACTGATCTCTATACCACACGCACGCACCCACGTGCATACACACACACACACACACACACACACACTATACCACACACACACACGCAGACACTCCCCCACTGATCTCTATACCACACACATGCACGCGAACACGCGCACACACACACACACACAGACACAAACACTATGCCGCACATACACGTAGACACTACACCACTAATCTATTTACCACACACACACTCCACAACTTCTCTCTGTATCACACGCACATGTACAGTTATGTACAGCCGTGGAAAAAATGAAGAGAGCATTCCAAAAGTTCATTTTTAAATCATCATTTCTAGATGTATTGTGGTCATTTCAGACCAGTGTCTGTTGAAGTTCAACAAAGTCAAACCTCAAGAGAGTCAGTGACAAGATCAAGGTTATCGCAGAAGAAAAGAATTGTAAAATGTTCCTAAACACAAGTATAAATATAACTGTTGTATTGCTTAAAAAGTGAATCTTGTGAATATGAATACAGAGCATTTTTTTCTGTTTTCATTTTCAATATTTTACAAATTGATTATAGTTCACAGAATAAAATAATAATGATCATTTTATATAAACGCATCTATAAATAGCAAAACTTGAAAATCAGAAAAAGGTCTGTGAAATAGTCTGACATTTTTTCTCTGCGGCTGTATATGTTTTCAAAGCTAGTCCATAACAAATAAACAAAAATCCATAACTGAGCAAGTCCATAACAAGTCTCCTTATCTTAGTTCCATTCACAAGAGGAAGAGTATAATAAAGATTGAGATGCTGCGCTGTCGGGTACAGTTTTGCGAGAGTTGGATGTCATTTGACTAGAACACAAGTACAGATAAATTCATACAGTCATTTCATTGTTCAAACAGAGATGATGACAGAGAGGTAAATGTTACAGATTACAGATGTTTTCTGTCATAACTCATAGCGCCTTAGACAGGTGCAGAAAGCCTTTAAGACAAGCTGAGTTTGCTACTGTCCCTTTAAGACTGTGATTGGCTGATCTCTCTACATCTGACGAGAGTCACAAGATAACAAGTTTGGTGTCAGGCACAAGTCACACACATTCAGCAAACAATCCCGTCTGAATGTACACCAGAGTGCTGTGTGCTGCACACATCTGTTGAAGTGCGATGTGTTTGTGTCAGGACGTCCAAGCAAACTGGATAAAAAACACCTGTGGGTATGTGCAAAAGGTAAAACCTTTGGTGGCGTGACGACTGTCTGTTACGCAAACCTTTTTTTGTTTCCCTTCCTACGTCTTTGTGACACACCCTTCCTATTGAGGTGATCAGATCAGCCACATTCTCACTAGTGTGTCGACACGCTTACATAACAAGTGCTATAGTAACATCTCTCCCTCTCGTTCTGCAGCCGTCTCAAACACCTGCCTGCAGCCAGCGGCTGTAATTACAAACATCCTGTATCATGTGTCACTGAGGGGCATTATGGGAAGGCTGATATAGTATCAGTGTTTCTGTTAGATGAGGACACTGGACAAGAGTGTTTTTATGAATACAGACAGAACTTACAGAAGTGTGTGTGTGTGTGTGTGTGTGTGTGTGTGTGTGTGTGGGTGTGTGTGTGGGTGTGTGTGTGTGTGTGTGTGTGGGTGTGTGTGTGTGTGTGTGTGTGTGTGTGTGTGTGTGTGGGGGTTTGTGTGTGTGTGTGTGTGTGTGGGGGGGTGTGTGTGTGTGGGGGGGTGGGGGTGTGTGTGCTCGCCTGAACACAACTCACTGGAGTCCTTCACTAACACATCCATCATCACCTGTTAATATCATCTCTCGATATGAAGAGTTTGGTTTCAAAATGAGATTTATTTTCTTCACTTATTATACTGCTCTTGTGTCTCTTATGTTTTTACACAGTAATGTTTTTTATTATGTTTTATTGTGTTCGTTAGCTGTAGCTTGTGTTAGTTTGTTATTGTGGCTTAAATCAAAACAAAACAACTCCAGTTTGATTGATATAAATTGAAATGCACAATTAAAAAACAAGATTTTTTTAAAAATAGAAAACGGAGTAAAAACGTAAGCGAAACACGACAGCAGTATAATATGTGAAGAAAATAAATAGTAAGGAAATGAAAACAAGCCATGCACTTCAATATATTGCACATGGAAATATGAATCATGAACATTATTGACAAACATCCTCTCAGAATCAAGAGACACGTTTCCATTGAATCTTTTTCTTTGCTCACTTTAGAATAGGGGCTAGTTCTCACTATTAACAACAACTTTTGCCTCAATAAACTCCTTATTACTGCTAATAAGGTACTAATACAACCAATATGCATGTAAATAAGCGAGTAGATAATAAGGAATTTGTGTACCTTGATATAAAGTGTAACCAATGTTTTCGTTAACTAATCACACTGAATGAACATGTTAGAATGACCGTCACACTGTAAAGCCATACATGCAGAGCAGAATGACCGCTCAACTCCTGCCCACAGATCTCACTTTCAACTCTCAGTGTCCAGACAGACTCTCAAAACAAGCTTCAGAATGACTCGACATACAGTAGAAACACTGCAAACTGATCAAATGAATGAACAAGTGTTATGAGAGCAAGGAAACCAAAGAGAAATACAGCCTGCATCTTCTCATTCACTCTGATGTGGCATTTCATATGAATCTCTACTTCGTGAATCATGATCGTGATTGTAGTAAAAGTAAGAATGAAGTTTCACACTAGCAAAAGCAGATCGGACTTAAACATGTCAATGAGATCATACTGTACATATGAATCGTCTCATAAAACAGTTAAGATGGGTTTGTGTCGTGTCACTCAGAGGTTTGTTTGAGCCCATCATTTGAGCCTTAGAAAAAAATAACAGATATTTTAAAGGACCTGCCTTTGGCTGTTTTGAGGCTTTGATTATGTTTTTTGGGTGTTTAAGAATGGATGTTCATGTTTCTAATAAAAAAAGCTTTATTTTTTTAAGATATAAGATTATAAGATTTATATTTCACATATTTCAAGTCAAATGGGATTGTGGTGAACGTGCTCTATAATGTCAATTACATTTGCATATGCTTTCTCAATCTGTCAGACTTCTTGTAGCATTAACACTCATTTTTCATAGAATTGCAGACATTTATCAAATTAAGAAACATGTTTTTGTGTTAAAATGGCACGCCCAGAAACGTCATGTTTTATTGAGTGAGAGAGTCATGCTAGCTCATGAACTGAGACAAATCATCATCATTATTATTATCATTATTATTATTATTATTATTATTATTATAAGCTCTGTGAAAAAAATTATGTTTATAGACTCTCTTACTGTCATAACTCCACAACATGACCACACACTGGCCTGTAAACATCTGTCTCTCTCTCTCTGTGTTTGTGTTTGTGTTTCATCATTTCATTGAAGCAATCATCTTAATGGAAGAGCTATAGGCAGATGGGTCACAGATATTACCATAAACACTGACTGCGGGCACACGCGTGCACAGAATCATCACACACCAGTGATTTATGTGATATAGAGATGATAATGTAGTACAGACTGAACCGGTGTCATTTATAAACGCAGGACTGAATTCATCTGTCCAATTATACACAATCCACTTTGTGTTTTTCTCTATAACTGGATCTGAACAATTATATCACTTTAACCCATCACATCCGTGTTTATTAACAACTGCTCGCTCTATTCATATCCATCCAGGAACATCGTGTTTAAAAGCCTGATTAGAATTCTGCTTCAAATAAATGGCACTTATTCATTACAGATGAGCGGTTCTGATGGGTAAAATTTGTGACAAGTTCAAATGTTCAATGATGCTGAAGTATGAAGCAGATGATATGATTGATTTTTCAGAAGGCTGATCACAGATACAGACAGGTATGAGGAGAAACATCTGCTGTTCCAGTCACCTCTGAACAGAACACATCAGTGGTTAACGTTGAATCAGCTCTGTCAAAATCTGCAGTCCCATTAGTTGTGGTTATTCTGAAAAGGTCATTTTGAGCTTGTTTTTCTGTTCGCTCATAAATTAAACACTCAATTGTTCATTGTTCGTGGAAAACACACACGCTTTTGTCTGCCCGTGCACACACATAGAGAGTGAGAGACCCCATTATTCTGTCTTTCTGCTTGTCAAAGGAAAAATGCAACTATGCACACACACACACACAGATGTTAATAACATAATTATAAGGAGAAACATTAATTTATGTCCACCTGTGGAAACTCTATTTAAACCCAGACACCTTCATCAACAACACGCTGTCTTCTGAGCTACTGTCCTCTGGTTTCACAAACATCTAGGGCAGCACTACATGCATTCTTCACAATAAATACGATCCCAGAATGCACTGCAATATTCATAAACAAAATGGCAGACAGAGTCAAGAACAGCGGATGATTATGAACAGAATGTGTTCATGTGTGGTGTTTGTCATCTGTGCAGATGTCTTTGTGTTTTTGCAGTGTAATCTCAGCAGGACATGCTATTGTGTTAACAGTCCAATGGCTGAACAACATCATTGTGATCTTATTTCACAGGGTCAGTGAGTCAGGTCAAAGGTCAGCCAGTCACACCTTCAGCGCCTGCAACTCAGCAAAGCAAAACAAAACAAAACACACAAATAGAGACGAAACACAGCAGAAAATATACAAATCTATTCACATGATGTCCGTTTAAGTCAGAATGATCTGGATGAACTGACAATTATAACTGATGAACAGTTATTTTTGTCTTTTTTAGACAACCGGTTCACACACACACACATTTTGCATGTGCAAGCTCGGCAGCTCGGCAGTGACACACTGTTGTGTTGCTGGCTGCTGATGGCAGTGAAGGGGATTGTGGGTAAAGAGCCATATGGCCGTCCTGCTGGAGCGCAACCTGTCTAAAAGGTATTTTTACAGACATACTGTTTCCCGCCTGAGTCTGTCAATGACCTCACGTGAAGTTAAAAGCCGCTCTATCCGCTTCGCTCTGTTTGAGACGAACCTATAAAAGCTCAACTGTACAAAACATCACAACAGTCTTCAGCAGTATGTGTTCTGCTGAATGTCCAGTGTTATCGTATAAGTAGCTGAACAGTGTTGGGTAAGTTACTCTGAAAAAGTAATTAATTACTAGTTACTCATTACATATTCAATAGTGTAATTAGATTACTGTCCAAATTACTCTGTCCAAAAAGTATTTAGTTACTCATTACTTATTACTTTCTATATCCTACATCAACCTTGATTAGTTAAGTGATTCAAGGATTTATTTAATTCATTCAAATAAATAATATTATTAACTTACCAAAGTATTACAAATGTGAGCACAGATTTTAAAGTAAGACTTTGAATTTTGATGCCAATTACACTATTGCACACGCATATATTTCACAAAGTATTTAGTTAAATTACATCAAAAGTAACTGTAATTAAATTACAGGAAACATATGAGTAATCCCTTACTTTACTTTTTCAAGGGGAAAGTAATTAAAATACAGTAACTAATTACTTAGTAACTAGTTACACCCAACACTGTAGTTGAACAGACTGGAACGGGTCGTAATCCTGCAGATCAGACTTCAGATACCTGGTGGGACCAAACCGACACGTTTATGGTTTGGGTCAGTGTTTAGTTTTTGTATGACTGTGGGCATTCACAGTGAGAAGGTCTTTACAGTCTGTGTTGTGCATTATGTAAGGATTCATGTTCATTTTGTCAATGTAATTGTATGTTTTATTAACTCATTCGCCGCCAGCCTCTTTAAATAAAAGTTGCATTTTTTAACATTTTCACCCAACTTTAATGGCTCACAGTAAATTTTTTGTAAAGAATATATGGACAAACAATATGTCAAATGAAAGAACAGAGTCTCAGCTTTTAAACAAAAGAAACCGTATTCTTCTATCTTCATTTGTTCTTTTTTTATCACTCCGTAGATGTGGGTAGGTTTCTTCAAAAATGCATCACTTTGATTAAACAGATAATTAACATTTTTTGTCAAAGATTCCGCCCAGATTACACTCAGAACAATCATTAAAAACAGATAAAACATATACGTTCTAGGTTCTGTGATTCTGTACTTTTCCCCAAAGGTGTGTAATAGCGCCACCTGCTGTAAAACAGTACAAACACTGATTGCCGTAATAACTCATCTTTGGCGGGGAACCTTTTTTTTTAAATGACGAGATAACTCGTCAATGGCGGTGAAAGAATTAATGTATGAGGCAGTCAAACACTACTTTCAACATCAAAGCGCTCACACAGTGTATGAGAGCTATCACCACTGTCTCTTGTTACACATATAAATGGGGTATTTCTTAGTCCCAGTGAAATGAAAAATGACAATATTTGTTTTTTCATGAAATATTGCAGCGTTTATGGTAAATGGCTTTTCAATGTGGGTCATTATCTTTTTAAAACTCGTGTGGCCTCATAACAAATCAAAACATGCACTTCCGCCCTGAAATGACGATCCATCTCAAATGACGTAAATTAGACGGATTGGGTGGAGCATCCGTTAACACCTCCCCTACAACTGTCAGTCTGCTGCCAGTTTCCATTAAAAATCAATGAAACAGCTGTTTTTTTTTACATCAGATCAAATCGCAGTGAAAAACACAAGCCACGGCCACTAACTTTCTCCTTTGAAATTCCTTTTCGCTCAGAAATGTGTCAGAATACGGAAGTAAAAACGATTTAAACTTCCAGTTCACGGGGACTTTAAAGGGACTGTTTAATTTTAAAGGTCAGAGAAACGGTGGGAAATATTCATGAAATCCTAAAACATGTTTCTGCCACAAAAAGCTACTGACATTATAAGTCCACCTCAGAGAAGAAGAATGTTATGAAAAATGTATGATATGACCCCTTTAAAATGTTACACTAACGGTTGGATTGGATATACTTCGGACTTGGATTTAATGCTTCGGCAGACCTTTTGGCCAAGAAGATTCAAAAACAAATCGTATACCTGCTTTCTTGTATATTGAGACTCGCAGTTCATGTTATGCCATTTCCATTTATATGGTGAATTCAGATCATATCATTCATATTGAATCCAGGATTTAAAAAAACATGCATTTAATGATATTGTAACTGTGTGTGTGTGTGTGTGTGTGTGTGGGGGGGGGGGGGTGGGATGGTGCATTTCCTGTTTCAACATATGGCATGTAAGTGTCTGTTTATACTGAGTCATACACCAGATCTCTCTCTCTCCCGCCTCACACTACACATCCCTCATGGAGCAGCACACCTACACACACAACTCACACATGAAATTCACTCGCGCAAACATGCTGAAACAGCAAAGAGGCCATGCAGGCTAAATCCCACAATGCACTGCGGCAGTTGACAAGTAAATGTCTATAGCTGTGGACATACACACAGACACTGGACTGGACACTGAATCAGGTGATTGGAGATGTGTGTTTATCAGGTACAAAAACACCTTTACATTTCTCAACAAACTTCAATGCTTTACAATCTACATGCAGTACACGAAACGTTATGAGATGACTTCCGTTTCACAGTAGTGTCTCCCAGTGTATGCGTAATGTGTGCATACATAAAAAAGTATGCTTTCCCATACTAAAGAAGTGTATACTGTTAGAGTGTAGTGGAAGTCAATTGTGTTTTAATTCAAGCAAGAGGTGGAATGGAGTATTTCACCTCACATTTACTCAACTTCATGTACCGAACGCAAAATACTTTCTTCTGTTAAAATGATTAAAAAGCATCATATGAGCAGACATATAAACTGGACCTTTTAGTCAGTCTTGTTTTGAGGCACATGTCAAATCAATGTATTTAAGAGGACCTGTAAAACACGCTCTGCATGACATTTATGCTTCTTTTTAGTCTGTAAACAGCATCTATTCCCAACTCAGACTCATTTTCTGGACACACCAGTAAAATCAATGTGCCTCATTTATGAATCTGGGCGTATGGTCATTTCCAAGCTTAACTTGTCCTTTCTTAGTCTGGACATGAGTGATGAATAGGATCAAATCTCACGTCAGGTTCCAGCTCGTGTATGTGTTGTCTGGGACTTCAGGTGAATAACCGTGTTTTACCTGTTTGAGTCCCATCGGAAAAAAGAGAAAGATGGACAATAATTCTAACAAATCTGAAGTATAAGGGTCAAATATACTGTGTATGTAGAGTACTTCTATGAGATATATGTGCTAGATTTTTTTTTTCTGCTGACTATAAATTTATATTATGTTCAACGTCTAACATCGTGGTTGGTCTGAGGCTCAATGTTTTCTTCCCTGCTAGTTTCTACATAGAGGAATGACTGAAATCTGAACTGTACAATACCTGAATAACTCCTTTTTTCATACTATATTACTGTAAAGTCTAACTTATATACTGTTGTAAATGCTGGAGTATTCTGTAACAGTTGTTAGGGCATCTAGAATTGTTACTAGTTATTAGCATGTAGTAATACTAAAATATAGTACAATGTTCTTGATTTTGGCATTAAATATTATTAAAAGCTTCAAACTTAAACAATTTGTCATAGTCTTTGTTAGGTTTATGATGTGCTTAACAATAGATGTTTGTTTCCTTGTTCAAAAAATGCTTTAAATATAATATATTTCACCCGCGTTTCACACATACCTGTATATTCATATTGAACACACGCCGTACAGTGTCGTGTGTAACTCTGGTCAGTAACTGAAGTGCGGTTGTGTTGCAAGTGCTGAAGCTGTGCTATTGTATGAATAAACAGATGTTGTGTTTGTGTCGAACTGCAGGAACACACACACACACACACAGACAGACACATGCATGTGTGACCTGTTAAACATGATCAGAAATAAATGCAAACACATGCAAATGTGAATGAATCAGGAAGTTGTACTAAACAAGCAAAATAAAATGCACACAAATCAGACAACTGTTGACAGGCAGTAAGAGTATAGCAGAATATGGATGCTCTGGATCAGACTATCTGGTTTTGGCACGACTTGACAAATGTTTCATCTTTGACTTTTGATGGCGTACTGCGGCATCTTGGCAAATCTTTACCATAAAATCTCAAGGGTGTCTAGAAGAAATAGAGATATTTAGGAGACCTCATTTGTTTTGCTTTCATTGTGGGAAGAGAGATAAAGGTACGTGCAACATCAAACAAACAAACGTTAGTCATTTGAGTTGCAGAATGTTAATCTTGCCAATTAATCTTCCCAAATGTGTTGATGATGGAAACACATCAGCCTTCATCCAAACACTCATCACAGTCAAATGAAGTGCTGCTGCTCCACGCTGTTTATCCAGAAACACATGTGCAGAACAACACCAGATCATCATCATCATCATCATCATCATCATCCAGTCTCGCTTCATTCAAGTCTTAGTTTAGTCTCAGATGTTTCTCCTTAAATTGCTCAGGAGAAATAAAGAGTCTGGAGGTGTAGATGAATGTAGATTGTAGACGTCAAATATTCTGGATTTGAGTCAATTTGATGAAAAATGTTTGAGTTGATATCTTCAATAATATTGACTTTTGAATGCAGACGAGACAAATCTGAGCTCGGTTTGGCACGTTATTGAAATCTCTTCTCAAACTCTTATGACACACACATTTCTTTGCCCTTTTCTCTAAATGTTTGAATCAGTCTAAAACATGTTACAACAGAGACAACACAAATGGGTAAGCAGCAAACAAAATAATTCATTTAAGAAAATATCACATTTAATCAGTTATCAGTGTTAGTTAACATCTGTAATGAATGAATATATGAAGAGTTTGGTTCCAAAATGAGATAAATCTGTTTCACATTTTTTTTTTAAATCATTTTTTTTATGATGTTATCATGTTTATGTTAGTTAGCTGTATTTTTGAATCAAAACAAACCAACTGCAGTTTAATTGATATTAATTGGAATGCACATTAAAAAAATATGTTTTTTTTGGTTTAAAGAGTTGGTGTGCCAACTTTTTCTTTATTTTATTACATCCACCGTGAGCACATATGGTAAGAAACAAAGATCTCACAAGATTAGTTGATTTTGTTGTGTGCATGTATCAGAGAGTTAGAGAAGGCTCTACGTTTAGTTTTTTCAGCTGCACTGCAGTTCCCCATTACTGTGTAGTGAATACGGAAGACAGAGAGACAGAGACAGCGAGCTGGTGGTGATGAGATGCTGAAATTAAGCTGATTAGTGTTTGCATTGGCCCTACAGCAGTGGTCCCCATCGACCCTTCAGGAACCTCAGGCACATCTCGTCCCGCTTCTGCTCACGGCTTGATAAGACAGAGAGAAAACCAGCTTATCAAGAGTAATGGATTGTCTCAAACAAAGTCAACACGGAGAGCAGGATGTTTCGAGAGAGAGAGCGCAGGGCCATAGGTTACGCTACAGCTGCTGAATATTGTTTTTCTCCGCCCTGGCAAGGAGAAACTGATGAGATTTAGGGGGACGGACAGGCTCGCAATCGATACACAATTGGTGCGAGAGGAGAGCAGGTTCAGCCCGCAGGCGGCCTCGTGTACGCGCGACACCATTAGAGTCAAAACAGAAGGAAATGTGCTACGACACGCCAAGACACACACTACATAGAGTGTTCAAAAAACCAAACATCCCCACACACGCCGCTGCGCTGAACCTCGGCAGATGGTCGTGTGCGTTCGGCGAGTTACAACGAGCCCGCTCAACGCTATGGCAGCCGTCCACGTCTGGAGCCGAACGCGCCATGGTGGCGCTCTCAGGACAGGCCTGCGTAATGAATAATTAAAATGCAGAATCTGGCACCTTGAGGGAGCGAGAGCGAGATGGGAAGGTTAGGACGTCCTTTATACGGCGGCAGCAGACGGCAGCAGGTCATTCCTCATATTTTACAGTAAACCAGCCAGAGACACAGATGGAGGAATCAGACAGAAACAGAGAGAGAGAGAGATAAATGAGTGTGGGTCTCTGCGGCGACAGATGGATTGTACACATTTTATATCAGCAAAAAAATCATTTGGAGCATGTTGCCAAACCTGTAACTGTACTGAGAAATTATAGGACTTCTTGAATTTAATGAAGAACCAACAATTTACTGTAGCAAGACCAGACCAGAACCAATTACTGTAAATCAGATAAAACCAGACTAGACCCAGATATAGAGA
Source organism: Triplophysa bombifrons (assembly GCA_029783895.1). NCBI lineage: Eukaryota > Metazoa > Chordata > Actinopteri > Cypriniformes > Nemacheilidae > Triplophysa > Triplophysa bombifrons. Next base: position 22,394,740 of record CM056461.1, on the reverse strand, counting down.
AACAGAAAATGGATGACTGGAGTTGAGAGGTGAGGGGAAAAGTTTCAGAAGTTTATATTTAAACATTTGTTCGTAGTTTTCTCAGAATATCACACAGTGCTTTCATGCAATGTTGTATCATTGGGCATACATAAAACAGACATAAATAAAACACAGAAAATTGTTAAATATTTTGATTAATGTGTCGGGTAGAAATATTTAATATATGTAGAATTCATGGCATCATTGAACATTTCTGGGCCCATGTATACATGTAGACTGTATGATTGCTTACAGGTATCATACTGAACCAGACATGCCTGTCCAACTTGCTTATTAAAAGCTTTTTAAAAGAAGTGTAACATACATTGAGAATCTGCAATAATACCATGATACACCATTGTAGATTGATCATTGTTATAAATATAAACATTAACAGTTTTTTAATTAACAAAGGCACAAACACTTTTACGTTCCATTTAACATAATAATGCATTGACATTAAATTGGGAGAATTGTTTTTATTTTCACTTTCCACATTTATTTTCTAGATCTATACTTTCACTATACTTCATATTAAATGATCCTGTGGAAATAACTGACTGGAGTACTGTAGACTTTAAACTCTTACCTGTGAGACTATTCATATCTTTCAGAAAACACTTCTGATGATAAAGTCAACATGAACTTGAGGCATTTCATTTCTTCCTTCACTGCACCCACAGAGGTCTGAGCTTATGTTGATGTACAGTTATTACTGGACCTATTACAGTGTGAAAGAAATATACAAACAAGTCAAAAATATGAAATATAATGCTCGTGAACTTATTTGTCTTGAGAAATTCACCAGCTGTGCTGAATCTCCCTTTTGGCACATTACCATAGGTCAAGTTTTTCCATTCAAGTCAAATGAACGTGTCAAAGCTGACGCTGGTAACCAGTGAATTACGTTCAGGTCAGAGACTGTCGGTTTTCACCCACTCTCAAACCCGCTCGCCCTTATTGTGTTTGAGCAGCATTTGATGCGCATTAACATACAAACATCATGCGAAGGCGCTCAGGGAAACTTTCGGAAGTTGTGAGGCTCCTTCACAAAACAAGCTTTTTCCTCCTGAACTTAGCACTCGGGGCTCGTCTTTCTGTCCGTGACCCCGGGACTGATCTCAGAACAGGGCTGAATGAAAGCTTTGAGTGGGTGAGGGGTTTTAGTCTGACAGGGTCATGGCCAAACTGCCCCCTCTCTCGTCTCCACGCTACACAGAGCACTAAACGCATCACACAAAAGCTTAAACAGACAATACAAAACCACTCCTACAGACTTCCTGAACGGTGCTTTGCTTGTGTAGCATTTGGTAATGAGTCAGTTTATTTTCTATATTTAAACTTTTAAAGACTCGGTTGAATATAAAGTCTAACATACGGCTTACAGCGTTAAGGTCATCCAGTGTGCTCCCTAAAGAGATACTTCTCTCAAAAAATGAAAATTCTGTCATCATTTACTCACCTTCCAGTTGTTCCAATATCTGTATAATGGTCTTTGTTCTGATGAACATAGAGAGAGATATTTGGAAGAATGTCCCTTAAAACCCTTATATAGACAGTTACACTTACAGACACTGTTCATCACAGCGAGCCATTATTTCCACTCTAAAGCAGCTATTTAGAAATAGAAAGTTTCTTTATGGAACCATATGGCTATACATGCCTCTTGTATGGTATTCAGCACCTTTATTTTTAAGAGTAAATGTCCACTCCTCATAACCTCTAAACTTGTAAATCATGGTTCATTCCTGTAAACTAAATCCGCTTGATATTTAAATTACAGTAGAAACTCTTTGACGTGTGCCTATAGGCTCTCTCTGTAAGACATTTCCTTTTAATGAAGTCTACTTACATGTTAACGTTCAAACTTTTGGAGACCACTGCAAATGTTCACGTAATCCTCATATCTAGATGTATTGTGGTCATTTCAGTCCAGTGTCGGTTGAATTTCACTGAAAACTGTGAAAAAAATCCAGATTGTCACAGGAAAAAATGTTTTTAACTTCTCCTACATACATGTATAAATATGACTGTTGTGTTGCTTAAAGGTGAATATGAACTTGTTTTCTTTGCCATATTTGAGGTCTGAAAGAAAACAGAGCATCTTTTCTGTTATTTTCACCTGTTTTTTATTTTACCTAAACACATGCACAGAAAACTGATTTTGAAACTGTCTCTTCGTTGTTTTGGTGGTTGTAGGTACTCTGAAATATGAATGTTACCATTGAAACCTGTGTGTGACATTGAGAGTGACATTTATTCATTCCTCCACAGGTTCTCTGAAAGCGTGGGCTTGAGTTTCGGTGAGTACAGATTCATATAGATCTCATATCAAAATACACCTCTAACACCTCATCAAATACGCTGAGTGTTCCAGTCACATCCAAACCCACACACTTTCTCTCTGCAGTGCTGCTCTGCATTCAGAGCCAAAGCATCCTCATTCTCTCTCTCTCTCTCTCTCTCTCTCTCTGTGTGAATGGCAGAAATCCCCTTTTGTCTTTGGCTGAAAGTGGACTTTAATCCGTTTATTAGTCTGAAAGCTACCGGGACATGGAGACAGACCACACGATTCCTCCGTACTGCAACCTCTCTGTCCCTCTCGGGAGGAGAGCCTCGGCTAATACTAACTGCTAGCTTGATTTATATGTCTGTCGTCTCCTGCTATGTCCCCTAACACCCCCTAATGCCTCCCGCTTACTGTGCCGCCCAGGCCAGACTCAATGACTAAAAGACTGACGGTGAAACAGCACCACTGGGTCAGATGAGCCAAAACACCCGTCATGTCCTCCACTCTTCCAATTAACAACTACTGCTCTCAATTACCAACACACACACGCATGCACGCACGCACTCTCTCTTGAATGCCAATGGCTCAAACACATTCTTTCACATGATCTCCAACAGGGACGTAGCAACCATGAGAACATGCGGTGGCTTTTATATATTTCTCCTATCATTGCTGTATTTTAAGACTCTTTAGCTCTATCAAATGTTTGCATAAACAGTAAACTCAACCAGAAATAGTAAAAAGAGGAACAGATGAAGCACATGTGATAGTTGACCAGGAAACTGCTGGTTTACAATCTTCACATGACAAAGACACTCTGTGTGCTAGTGAGGTTAAAGAAACATTTATGAGTGCTTAAAAGTTTTGCAGATTTCAGTGGTTTCACTAAAAGTAATATGTCTGTATTTACTCTAAACAAGGATGTCTAGTGCACTGAAGTGTGCCATTGCCTTGAAAGGGACCTAACAAGTAATCCAACTACAGTTACACTCACATCTCTACTGGAGTCTGAACATTACATTACTCTGTTGATATTTTTGAATAAGATTCACTAAAAACATTTTAACGCAACTTTTAAGATCAATCCAACACAATCTAAGATGCCTTATTCGATCTTTTCTGTGATTTTTTTTAGAACCGCTTTCACCAAAGGTGATGTTAGGCTTAGGGGCGGAGCTTCATTCTTGCTTTTTTATAATAATCATACTCAAAAGTTTTAGAAACTTGTTTTTTTTCACATTTCAGAAAAACAGTAAGCTCATAAAAATTGTGGAGAAGCACAAAGTAAACTTGATGATCATGTTGGGGTGTCCGGGAGCACAGTTTTTTATCTAAAAAAATGGTGCAATCAAACATCAGAAAAATAAGACCCCCAACCAAAATTATTGATGTTGCAGCAGTGAATAACTGAATATGTCTTTGGATTAATTACAATTCTTTAAGATCATAAGTCTTTATTTGGGGAGGTCAAACACCAATGTGACCCACACAAAAACCAGAACATTTGAGAACCACTGACTGCTCTACTCTGTGCTCATAACAGCTGTTCAGTCAACCAATTTACCATTAAGACATATTTGTATTAAATCCGTTTTTGGTTTGTAATGAAAAGAAGAGTTTACATTTGCACATTTATATTTTTGTCCACAAAAGAAAAGGAGAAGCATTTCACTCAAGCGTTGAAAAACATTTGACTTGGTTCATGGACCACCTCATAAAACATATATATGATATATTTTCCTGTGAGATCAGGTACGATCACTCTTATGTGCATGACTGACAGTCACGTTCACTGACTTTATCAATGCGACACACTTTCAGAAATGCTTCAGGTGAATCTGAGATATGTCAGCTAGATAATGCACTGTAGACATATAAAATAGTGTGGCCGACATGAATCATCATTCATCCATCAGATTGAGTTATAACTGAATGATCGATACTGACACAGGTGCCAGATCTTCTTTACCACAGAAAGAGACGGAGAGAATGTCTATGGTCTTTTGTCCAGACGGGAGCACAATGTGTCTCCGGTTGTGTTGATCCTGATAGGAGTGACCAGACAGACGTTCTCCATCAAAGAAACGCCAGGTCATATCAGATGAAAAGATCTATTCATTTCTCCTTTCAAATCCAATTTCAATTGTTTAAAAAGGTTCTTGTTGTGTAACAGCTCATTTGTACCGTCTAACTGAAAGGCTTTCATTAAATGATACAAGCGTCTGAGCTGGAAGAAGATTTTCTCTTGCATGCGATAAAAACATTGGTTGACTCAATGAATGAAAACCTCTCGCTGATCCGCCGGAGGAATCTGTATGTTCACAAGCAGCGCAGGCATGTATAAGATGAGACATTTGCATGAGGTAAATATTGACTGATGGATGGAAAAATGAGTTTTCGTGCAAGCGCTAATCTCTACACATGTTCACACGTTCATCGATGCGTGTGTGCACGGCACGCACACGCTCTCACACACACACCTCATGCGATCCAGCCCAGTTCTCTGAGGAGAAATAACAAATACTGTCAACGCACGCACGACCTCACAATACACATCTACAGAATGAGTGACAGACGCTTCTCATGGTTAAACTTCATTGAAGCTAAAGAATGCTTTAAGACAAGCAGACCAACAAGTCTGCCTCCAGGAAAAAAGCCATTATAGTGTTTACTTTAGACTTAACAAAGTGAAAAACACATCAGGCAGCTGACCTGTGAGGGATTATGAAGTCACGACTGAACCTGTATGGCGTTCAGGAGCTCCAGGAGTCACTGGTTTTAGGATGTTTATACTTCAATGTTTTTTCTATCTAGATATTTTCTATCAAAAGCTTGAAATGAGCGGGGCTTGTGAAGAACTACGAAACATTAGTACTGTGTCAGTCAGTACAGACTGAGAATATTTCCCTCATCCATACCTTCAAATGTTATATAGATTTAACCGTTCACGTTCAAGAGATACACAAGAACCAGTTGTGTTCTTTATGCTTTCATTGTATTTTGCAGAAGAATAATGACCAGGGCTCATATTCTTAAAGCTTCGGAGAATACTCTCAGAAAGCTCTTAATTTATCTTAAATACTTCTACGTAGGACTCTTAGCTTAAAAGTGATTCAGGACCAATCTGAGAGCAAATCTGAGCAAGGAAAAGCATAAACTTTTATCTGAGTGAGGAGGCGGGGCTGACCCCGTTGCTATGTCATTTGAAGGTTGTGATTGGTTGGTTGGCCAAGAAGGAAAAAGGAGCACTTTGAAATGAGAGGGTCATTGGTTTGAAATTGCACATGTTCTTTTCTGTTTTACCATACTCACGCACACACACACATACCTTCTTTATTTTCTATTTACCATACTGTTAATGTCAACATGTTTGATAGAAAATAAACCGTGACACAGTGAGTTTCTGTAGGTGCTGTTATTGTGTGTGTGATCACTATAGAAGGTTGTGAAATGCATAGCTGCATTTCTCCAGTTATTAAATATGTTAATGTTGTGATTTCTTCTTTATATTGCTGTCTTGGAGATGTTAGCGTGTCTCTTATAGGATCGGTCACAAACATCTAATGTGCTGTGTCTTATTAACTCACTGTCATTTAATGATATAGCGTGTTGACAGTTTGCATTGCATCAAAGCAGCTATTCAAGAAAACCAAGATAAACCAAAGTTTAACACACAAAACAATAAAAAATAAATCAGATAAACCTTTAAAGAAATATGAAAATGGCCATGCATTGCAACACATTTCTTCTAACTTTTTGTGTTTTGCCCATTTTTTCTTGTGCTAAAGAAACTCTTAAGTCTCTTAGAAGTCCTCCACGCTACTCCTAAAATGTTGGACCTTAAGAGCTCTTTTAAGGGTTAAGATGCTTTATGGATTTCTTTTTTCTTGACTAGGATCTTATCTGTTATTTGAAGGGGAAACACCCACATTTCCAAAAATGTTCTTGGAAGAGCACGTTCCCCATGATCCCATTTTTCAACCTTTAGTTAGTGTGTGATGTTGCTGTTAGAGTATAAATAATACCTGCAAAATGATAAAGCTCAAAGTTTAGTGACAAGCGAGATATTGACTTTAACAGAATTCACTTTTCAAGGACTACAGAGAACGGCTGGATCGGACTACAGCCCTCTACTTCCCAGTTACATGATGTCACTATTCCGAGTGCTTTTAATAACCTCCGGCCAAAGGAATACACCAAAACGGGGCGGGGCTTTTCTTAGAGAAGAGGAAGAGCCTCTGGAGTAGTGTTTGGTTCTCAGAGATTATAACCATTTGACTGAGCTACGCGCTAAACTACTTTCACTTTCATCACAGTCCTCCAGCTGGTCATAAGAATTCAGCTACACACATTCTAAGATAACCAACGCTCAAATAACAGCTTCATGACTTTAACATCGGCTGTGAAAGCTGTTCTGTGTAATACACTGATATTGTGTCTGTGTGCGCTTACCTCTAAAACACTTCTGTGAAACGCCCTTTGAAGTCCTGCTTGCAAATGTCTGCTGGTCAATCTGCCTGTTTTATTATCCAACTCGGGTCCAATATAAAAAGGCAAAACTAACGCTTTTGTTATTAGTGTTAATTAAAATAACCGGTCCGACACCGTTTATTCGGGTGTCATTTACCTCGGAAAAGTAGGAAAAAAATTGCGATCTCTAAAAAAGATTGACGATTGCATAGGCACTAGCAGACCTCCGTCACACTCCGTCACACAAACATTAGTTTCAGTTCAGCAATATTCTTGGGATGTCTGGTGTGAATCGCTCTCTTGAGGTCATGCCACAGCATCTCAATCGGGTTGAGGTCAGGACTCTGACTGGGCCACTCCAGAAGGCGTATTTTCTTCTGTTGAAGCCATTCTGTTGTTGATTTACTTCTATGCTTTGGGTCGTTGTCCTGTTGCATCGTCCATCCTCTGTTAAGCTTCAGTTGGCGGACAGATGGTCTTAAGTTTTCCTGCAAAATGTCTTGATAAACTTTGGAATTCATTTTTCCATCGATGACAGTAATCCGTCCAGGGCCTGAGGCAGCAAAGCAGCCCCAAACCATGATGCCCCCTCCACCATATTTCACAGTTGGGATGAGGTTTTGATGTTGGTGTGCTGTGCCTTTTGTTCTCCACACATAGCGCTGTGTGTTCTTTCCAAACAACTCAATTTTGGTTTCATCTGTCCACATTATGTTTTGCCAGTAGTGCTGTGGAACATCCAGGTGCTCTTTTGCAAACTTCAAACGTGCTGCAATGTTTTTTTGGACAGCAGTGGCTTCCTCCGTGGTGTCCTCCCATGAAGTCCATTCTTGTTTAATGTTTTCCTTATTGTAGATTTGTCAACAAAAATGTTAGCATGTGCCAGAGATTTCTGTAAGTGTTTAGCTGACACTCTAGGATTCTTCTCATTGAGCATTCTGCGCTGTGCTCTTGCAGTCATCTTTACAGGACGACCACGCCTGGGAGTGTAGCAACAGTGCTGAACTTTCTCCATTTGTAGACAATCTTTTAGATATACTTTTGTAGCCCTTTCCAGCTTTATGTAAGTCAACAATTCTTGATCGTAGGTCTTCTGAGAGCTCTTTTGTGCGAGGCATGGTTCACATCAGACAACGCTTCTTCAGAAAAGCAAACTCAAAACTGGTGTGTGTTTTTTATTGGACAGGCCAGCTTTAATCAACACATCCAATCTCAACACATTGATTGGACCCCAGGTTGGCTGACTCCTGGCTCCAATTAGCTCTTGGAGAAGTCATTAGCCTAGAGTTTCACATACTTTTTCCACCCTGCACTATGAATGTTTACATGTTGTGTTCAATAAAAACATGAAAACATATAATGTTTGTGCGGTATAAGTTTAAGCAGACTGTGTTTCTCTATTGTTGTGACTTAGATGAAGATCAGAACACATTTTATGACCAATTTATGAAGAAATCCAAGTAAGCCCAAAGGGTTCACATACTTTTTCTTTCAACTGTAAGTGATGTTATATAAGGACAACAGCTTTCTACAAATACAGACCCTTTTGATATATATATATGCTTTCTGTATACTGTAAACAGCTGCAGAAACAATGAAGAGACCACCAAAAATGTTCACGTAATCATCATCTCTAGATGTATTTTGGTCATTCCAGTTCAGTGTTTGTTGAATATCAACCAGATCAAACCTCAGGAGTGACATAAAGTCATCCAACAGCAATGTGAAGACTGACAGCATGACACAAGACACATGAAAACTGTGATCAAAATCTTTTTTTCCTAAATACATGTAGAAATAAGATTGTTGTGTTGTTTAAAAGTGAATCTGAACTTGTTTTATTTGCAGTATTTGAAATAATACAGAGCATATTTCTATTATTTTCACGTGTTTCTCCAGTTTCCTTTCTTTCAAATAAATGCGAATAGAAACAATATATTGTTAGTAGTTCACAGATTAAAAAAACTATATATTTTTTCCTAATCACATACTGTACCTATAAATAGTCACATTTAAAATCAGAAAAAGAAATGAAATGGTGTCTTTATTTTTGTCAGCGACTTTATATAAAACATTCAACAGATAAAACCTTGAGTCAAACATAAAACTCCTCTAGTGTATAGGATTGGAAACATCATATTGGTTTTGGCCGACAGAATTTGTCTGGGTCAGCAGGACAATAGCGGTGTATGAGAAGCGTCTGTAGCTGTGGTGTTTGTATGACCTCTCTCTGTTTGCAGAATAATTCTCCTCTTTGGCCTCTTTATTCCAAACAAACAGAGCGGAGGGTCCTGAGCTTGTGTAGAAACACTATCCTCCACTCCTCAGTTCTCATGATTTAAAACCGTGTGCTCGACGGGCTCAGCCGGTGATATCAAACCGCTGCTCTCTCTTTATTAGCAGGCCTGACATGACGCGAAGGGATTAGATTAAACTCCAGAGAGAGAATGAAGAACTTCATTCACAAAAGTATGTAAATCGGGTAACTGGACAAACACGTCCAGTAGAATTTAAACACAATTTACAGAACACAATTTACTATAAATGCATGACTCCAACACATTAAATCATCCGTGTCTACACCACACCATCGCCATGACCTGAAAAACTCTTCAATATCATCCCTGTTTACAGAAGCACCCCATAAATATAACCAGAAAAACATCAACCGGGGTAACCTGTGATAATAATGATCAAACATGACAACCTGAAAGGAGTTTTTTCATTGACATGACATCAACTATATTTAAATTCAGGTTCAATTTAATAACGGTTGGTTAGTGAAGGTTAATGTGCTGATAAGCTGTTTCAGGATTTCTCGATTGCTTAAACACATTTCTTGAAGTTATGCCTCATAATTCTCAAAACAGTGAGCACAAATCCATAACATCTCTCCCAATTCCTCAAACATCATATGTTCAAGTCAAAATGAAGCTCTCTTCTCAAAACCATTCAAACTTGCTGAAAAAAACTTTCCCCGCAGAGATGACACACAAAACCACAAAATCCCCCACACTACAACATAATCTGAGACACTGGTGAGATCAATTCAAAACACTGTTACTAAAATCTCTTAATGGGATTCAAGAAGAATTTGACAGCTTAGTGTTTAATAGAATATAAACATACAACATAAAAGAGTGCAGAATGCAAGAATGAGATTAAGAAAAAAAAACATTACACAACTGTAGAGTAGATGATCTTACAAGACAAGGAAAGTTCAAAACCAAAGAACAATATGATCTAGTAATGCAACACAATACAGTACACAAGTGCACAAATCACATATACATTCAGGCATTTAGCAGATGCTTAAAATCTAAGGTGACTTACAGAGAAGATAAAGGAAACAAAGTAGTGAAGAGATTTGTCAATAGGTGGCAACGTAAAAAAATATGGCATCCTCTCCCTTTGGCCAAATTTTGTAAAAAAGGGTGTACACGTGCAACAGTTGACTGGATAAAGAATAGAGAAATTTCTCTCATATAGTAGAGTGTGTACTGTGATGATACTGTATGAACAGTAAGTAGTATAAAGCCCAGTAGAGTATTCTAGGATGCACAATGACCTGTGCTCCTATTGATATTATCCTGAGATTCTGATTGGTGTGTCATCAGTTTTGCCACCGAATGTTTACTGATGTATAAATGTGTGCTATTTGAGTTTACACCTGGACACTTCAGTTCATTATATTGTGTGTTTTCTGAATGAATGAGGCTGTTTTTGTTTGGGGTTTAAAACTGTAACATGAAAAAAATGATGTACATCGGTTGCACATTATAAAGTTATGTCTACTTTTTATGTTAACTTGTCATATTTTCATTTAAATTTCTCAACAAACGTGTTTTTAGTTAATGTGACACAACATTTATTTTAATCTCTAACAAGATATGAAGTAAACCAAGCTTAACAGACATTCAAATTCAAAATGTAACCACCCACTACGTAAGCAAAGGCAACGCTTTTCTAAAACTTAAAAATAAAACAAACTCCTCTGATTCTCAAACGTAAATGAACATTAAACCCTACAAAGTGTTTCTCTTTACTGAAAAACACATAAAACAACACTTAATTAAGAAAACAATTCAAAATGCAGTCTCACGGAAAGCATGCTGGGAAATATAAATCCTCTGCCTAGTTTTAACAAATATATGTTAACACAAGCCTTGATGCCCGATGACTCCTGAGATAGGCGCAGGCTCCCCGTGACCCGAGGTAGTTCGGATAAGCGGTAGAGAATGGAATGGAATGGAATGTTAACACAACACAAATAATTTATGTTTTGCCAACCTGAATGGATTAAGTTACTGTACATAACTGAACATGAAAAAATCATGTTGTGACAAAATTGTACAAAAATTATGTTGATTTAACTTATTTAAATGATTAAAATTGGACAGGCAAGAAAAATCTTTTTTATTTAGCGAACACCACTTTGAAAGTATATCAACAATATATTGTTATAAAGTAGTTGATTATTTTTGCTGCGTAATTTCCAATATTTTACGTGTCTATGTTAAAACGATCAGCTGTTTTTGTTATCATTTGAATTATTCCCAATCTGTTTAATAAAACGTTTTCTTGAACCTAGCGTGTGTCGCTCTCTCTTGACAAATAAACATGCCTTTTCTTTAAACCTGCTTTGAAATGGATTGTGAAAAGTGCTACACAAATGAATGTGAATTGAAATGATAAAGTTAACAAAATACATTTGAGTTCAGTTATATTTTATGTTTTAACGAAATTATCCACAACTTTTAAATCTATTTAATCTTGAAGACATTTTTAATAATTTGGCATCAAAACGTAAAAGTACTACAGCTTCAGGGTTGCAAACTGATTTCAAATTGAATGTAGTGTTGTGAAACATGCTTTAATATTTACACTTTTAATCATTTCTCACTAAACTGATCAGAATGGATGGAAATGACCCAGAAACTGAAGCTTTATTGATCCTGTAGTGACACCCCTGTGATCACTCTGATAATATACAGCGAAGTTCATAATGTCTCCATAAACTTACAGCTAGAATCTTAAATCCCACTGCCTGTTTACAGCTATTTTCACACGAGTGAAAACATTATTACTCAGCTAAAAACAGCTCATAGAACAAAACAAAATGTTCATTATAAATAAAGAAGAAGACTGAACTGATGTCATGAGATTCTGATCTAACAGTGTTTATCAATGATCTTCTTCACTCAGATTTGTGAGATCACTTCTGAGCAATTCCGACGTGACATAAAAATGATCAGAGAATGAATTTGTGACGATTATATTGAAGCATCTATTTATATTTTATTGAACCCTTGCTGATAGAATCTAAACATCAAAAAATGTCAGTCTACGAAAAAAATATATATAAAAAAAGGGAAATAAACCTGTATTATGGATGTGACAAAAAAGGATGTGGTTTTTGGGAGACGATAAACTTTGTAGGATTTCTGTGAAATAAAATGCACAATACTGAAGCAATAATACCCAATGAATGGAGAAGTGATGCTTCTTTATAGAAGATCAAATATTTACTTTATATACATTTTCATGTGTCCATTTATGAGGAATATGTAGCTTTATGGATGTGACAATCCTGAAAATGGCACTTACCTGACTACGAGAAATCATGCACTAAAAATAAAACAAATGCTTTACAAATGTGAAGAGAAATCTCACATGGGTATCTGAACCACCAAATGTTAAAATCTGTGCTGTTACCATCGTAAAAACCGCTGGTAAAAACTAACTTTTTTCGTGGTAAGGTTAACATTTTTACTGAATTGCCCTGATGTAACTTAACTTCCTCCAGCATCTTGATCTTCATTCTCCATAAGAGGTTTCACTTCTGTTGGTTTCTGGTCTGATCCAGTAGATGGAGTATTATCTGATCCCGCTTCTCTCAATATGAATCAATCTATCTGCTTTAGCACTGTGGTTCAACATGATATTAAGGTCAATTAAATCAATGAAATCTTATAAGATCCTCGCCGGTGAATGTTGATTCTGGTCCGGCTGTAATCTTTGCATAGGCCTCATACAAGACTTCAGACACACGTGAATCTCTGGGAGATCAGAACAGTGAGAGAAACGATATTTAGTGCATCAGTTCAAAAATCATGCCATCATTACAAGAAGCTTCTGTTGTGTGTGTTCCGAATATCTCAGCTTTCAATCAAACACAAGCTTTACACCAAATCATCACACACATAATATCTTTTGTTGAACCTTGCATGTGTCGTTATCTTTCTCTCTCTGTCTTCATGATAACAGACATACATACAGCTATGATTTAGATTGAACCGGGTGGGCACATGTACGAGGCCGTGGGCAGGCGAGGGGGAGGTGAGGGTGGAGTTTGTGTCTTTCATCTGTTTAGTGCTCAATCTGATGTATGTGTTTGCAGAGACTGGACCACAATGACACGAAACAGCTTCATCATGCGGTGTGTCATGTGTGAGTCACTCTTCCTCGTCTGGAACACAGGGAACTTCCCTGAGAAACAGATCAATCCTTTTATGCTATATCACCAGATAGTCATAACCTGAGTTTACATACATTAAATGACCTATATATTATATAACACTACCTCATCAAAACTAGACACATTGCCCTGAAAGTTTCTCTTTTCTAAAAATAGTCTTTTCGACTCTGAGTGCAATAAGATGCTTTATCCCTCCAGCTACGAGACTGGATCTACTTCATCTGTATGAGTGATCAATATGAGTGTTGAGAGAGTTGTGAGAATATCACAGGAGAATACAGTGTATGAACTTCACCAAAGACAAACAAAGCCAGAAGAAAAAACAACCTTGAGATCACGTAGCTGTCAAATGACTGAAGTACAGTATTATCATTCAGCTCTTCACCAGAGAATCATCTCATCAGCACTTCATCATTCAATTCATGTGTTCTTTTGTAAAACCTCAGATCAGCTGCTGTCTGTCTGATGATCACCTCATGAATGACCACACAAACATCACCACTCACATCACGCACACAGGAGACGTCTCTCATGTAGACATATCTTGACTGCACTGTAAGTTTTTTCTGATGAAAAAGTGTCTATCAAATGCTTCGTTGTACATCAGTACTGTTGATTCAGATAGTTTGATATAAACTAACAATCACAAGAAAACACAACATATTGGGTCAAATAGTGCTATTATTGATGGATTTAAATCTCTTTAATATTGAATTGAAGGTACAGTTTGTAACAATTGTGCAGAAAAAGAAACAAAAAACACTAGGCCTTTTTTTCACTTGAGTACCTAAAATATCGCAAATGTTTCTAACTACTTGTAATCCATGAGAAATCGCTATTTTAAACAGTGCCAAGGTTTAACCTTTCTTACCGCCTTTACTGGCGTAGAGACGTGATGAACACGATTTCTCATTCCCGTCTGATTGATGGCCAACAGATCCCATCATTCCCATCTCCTTCACAGCATCATCGACTTCTCGATTGTTTTGAATTTGCACGCTTTAGAGGCAGATTATACAAACTGTGGCTTTAAAGTCACAAAAACTAATCTTTGTTTATGTATTTCATAACATGTAAGCATGTTCTCAGGGGCTTTGAATGATGTTTGATTCCCCCTTTTTTCCCACCTAGAAAGTAAACCCACCCTCGTGTCATTCCTAATTCTTCTCTGGTGTAATAGAGAATGATCGTTGATGTTGACAGAATATTCACTGTGTGTGTGTGCGTTTGAACTTGTGGTCTAATTGTGGTCATTACAGGTTAAACCATCAGACTGTTTCTAGCCACAGGTCTGTTCACCTAGCAACCAGATGTCCCTTCATGTGTTACACTGTGACCTCTCACAAAACAAAACAGATTCAACCCTACACACCCAAACACTGCCAGAGAGAGATAGAGAGAGAGAAGGAAAGAGAGAGAACTAGAGAGAGAGAGAGAGGAGGAAATGCAGTAGTGTAGAAATGTGTTTGTGTGAATAGTGTTGAGACAGATTCCCATACAGAGCCATTTGAGTGCCAGCAGGCCAGTGTTCAGAGGGGTGCGGGGGGGCTACAGGGGTCTTTGCACACAGTCCATAAAGAGACCCTGCCACCCTCCCGTTCATATGCTAATGACAGACACTTTGTGCGGGGGTTAAAAAACTCTCAGGGGTCCGAACAACGTCGATTTAAACCCACAATAGAGCCTCAATTCTCTCGAGAAAAACCCACAATGCTCTCTCTCTCTCTCTCTCTCTTGCTGATAAAGAGATCAGTATGGATGTGTGGGTGTCAGGATGCATTAGGCACTGACACACTGTGATGTACACACACACATGCACACTAAACCCTCAATTTAATGTAAACTGATCACATTAGTCTCATAAACTCATATCATGAAATCTTTTTTGTTTTGTGTTTGACATGACCAATAAAACTACATCATGCTTATCTTTCAAAACAATACAGAACACACTCGAACGTACACACTAATAAAACAGAGAGCAATCAAATAAAACCTCCTTTGTGAAGTAGGAACAACACAAAGGAAAAAATGATTTGTGTGTCATGTTCTGACAGTATCTGTGTTGAAATCAACAAACATTTAGAATTGTTTTTGTGAGTTGTTATTTAGGTTGATTTTGTGGTGCTATCTGGAGTTTAGGTTTTTTTAAATCCTCAAGTCCGAGAATATGCCCTCGATGAAAAACAGCATACACTGGCTTGGTATGTTTTGATGCTGGTTTGTGCTGGTTTAAGCGGGTAAACCAGCATCATACATATGCTGTTTTTTCTACAGGGTGATGCTTTTAGCTATTCAATGAAATAAGTGAAAGACGGAGATGAGTCACCCTCACTCATAAGACGATGTCCCGCTGCTACACAACGTCAAGTACAAGTCAGGATTGAGGTCTGTCTGTTACAATCTCTTGAAGGACTTTTCCCAGACTTCTTTGTGCTTTGAGCATTCAGTCAAGGAGTGCTTCTCAAACTAATACACACCTGCTGCTCCTTCAGGAAATGTGTGAGTCAGTGTGCGTATATACGTGTGTGTGTGTTAACACACAGGACATGTGTTGTGCTCAATAACTGAAAGATGGAGACATTCTGAGACGTGTTTTTGGCATGAAACTGCAAGACTGACTTATGACAAGTACATACGTACAGATCAACTTCAGTTAAAAACTAACACAGACTATGAGAATAAAAGAATGAGGTGTGTTGTGTCAGGTGTTTTGCTACTCGATTTGATTTGTTTGGTCTAACTCCAAGTTTTATCTCACACTTAGTGAGAACTAGCTGCTTTTCCAATGTAGCCAAAATATAATGTTGCACTGAAGGTTTTGTGTCTTTGACTTTACTACCTGGTGTCAATACATTATCAAATATGTCGAGTACATTGTAAGCCGTAATGGAACACATAGATTTGGGTCAGGCTGTTCGTTGCACAACTGAATTTTAAAACCAAGCAAACAGACTCCGAACCAAAAGATCAAATGTGAAAACGCCCTTAATCCTTTACATGAAGGTGTGTTATAATCGCCTCTCGCTCTCTCTCACCTTCACTAGATATCTTCTGCCCATAAACACACAACAACAGCAGGAGCAGCGTAATGTCACCCAATCTGAGCGAATGGCTAAAAGGTGTTTTTTGGCATAACGTGCCAATTGCAACACAATAGCTGAATGTAACATCACTGTATAGCACTGTAACTCTAGCCGTTCAGCATGATAACACACACGTACGGACCCGTTGCACTCCTGGCACACAGATACAATTGCTGTTAAACATTCAGCACGCCCAAAATAGCCCAGAATAATAATGCCTGATTTACAAATCCCTATAAAACAGTATCACACATTTCATCAGTAGGGCATGTGTGTGTTTAGTGAGTTTAATGAGGTCACAGGAGCCAATGTGTCCCATCAGATATAAGACATCCCGCCGAGTCCGTCGAGCCTCCGACACACCACATGAGAAAACACACACATGTCTGTAAACTGTGCCCATCTCCACGGGAGCACACACACTTAAGACATAGAAGACCAAAGACAACCAATCAAAGCTGACACTGATGTAGTCAAACAGGACATTGTCTCAAGTCAGTGGTGTTTTCTTGAGGAAAACTGGGCGCTGCAATGTTAAGGAGCTCTGGGTTGTTGCCAAGGCATTCCTATACAGTGGTTCAGGGTCATTGTGAGCATGTTGTTATAGATTTCTGAGCCCAAATCTCAACGTCATTCAGGTCCACACTCTAAAAAAATCAAGCCGCTTAAATGGTTCTTAACCACGAAGCCTTTGAAGAACCATTTTTGGTTCCACAAAGAACCATTCTGTCAAAGGTATTTTACAGAACCATCTTTTTCTTGCATTTTTATCTGAATAAAAATGATGTTTGAGAGTTTTTATGGAACCAAAGGTTCTTCTTTAGTGCACTTTGATGCATTATTCATTGATATAATCATCAAAATAATTGTTGATGGCCTCAACGTATGGCACTGATAAATGATGGCAGCAGAAATCTTGTGAAATTTCTCCTGTGTGCCGTTTTGTTTTGAGGTCACGTGTTGAGGAAAGCAGACGCAGACATGAGTAACGGCAGCACGGGAGATAAAAATGACCCCGGGAACATCTTCCTGTGCTGTTCTTTCATTCGTTCAGCAGTATTAATATTCATCACTTCCCTTCCGCTCTGCCCTCACAGGCGTCCCACCGCCCAGACCGCCCCAAATCCCCTCACAAATCCCCACTTCACCATTACCTCATTTACAAAAGCAAAGTCAAGACAAAGAAGCTCGTCTCCGAGCAGCGCCGCCTTTAACATGCAGGACGGAGCCATCGAGGGCGCATAGAGACGCCATTATACACGACTTTACCTCAGAGAATGTCTCTACAATGATTCTCTTCTGTTGCCAAGCTGTTTCCGTCATTACGTTCATCCTTTTTTGCACACACGTTTACCCACAGCGTTTAGCCGGAGCAGGCAGAGAGGCGTTAGTCTGAAAATCCACCTCTGAAAACATTTATAACCGGCAACGATATAACGTAAAATACGTGCTAGGGTGTTTCTGGCCTTTGCTTTTTTAATCCATCAAGTGACGTACGACCTTGAGAGTGTGTGAGGTGACGGCACAGATTTCTGCTTCTGTTCTTCTCTCCGCTCATGCTTTATTACTCATTAACAAACAAGAGGCTTTAACAAACGTCTCATTTCACACGCAGAGCAAATCTTGAACATGTGTTCCTGTCGCGGCCCAGACCCCTCAGATGAGCGATCCCTGCTGTCATCCTCAATCCATGCAGACAACGCTCAACTAAATATGAAAGTTCATGTCATCATCTTATTAAGGAATAAGAATAAGGGAGAAGAGTGGTCTGAAGATTCATTAAACATCTGCTCTTTAGGAACATCAGGATGAAATAAGGGTGAAATGTTTTTCTGTTGTGTTCTCTTGTTGTGAGGCTAAAGAGACACAGTGTATATATGAGTGATGGTCACACTGAATCTAGTTTGTGTTAGGACTCATTTTCACATAAACACAGTCAGTCAGTCTCTCACACCCTAACAGCAGCACATTTCAGCTGCGTCAACTGCTCTTCACAAGACTTGTAGAGGCATGTTGTAAATTGGATTGGATCTGCTATAATGTGTGTGCATGTGTGTGTGTGTGAGTGTGTGTGTGTGTGTTCGTCACAGTATTATTATGCCCACGCTCTCACCTGACTTACCCCAGACACACACCCTGAAAAACATCATAAGATCATTAACTCAAACACTGCACAGAACACATGTCACATATGAAGAGAAAGGTTTGTGTTATGCACATAATGTGTTGATTTAGTTTGAAATAAATGAAAAGGATAAAACAAGTTGTCTTTAAGTCCTTAACTGATCACAAAATGTGTTCTTTATATAGCCGTTTTTAGAGCGTACACATCAGTGGGATTGTTTAGATGTGACTTGTTGTGTATTTTCAATTTCAAAATGATCAAACGTTTATTTTTCGATGCGTGTGACTATCTTTGACTTTTCACACACACGCACATGATAAAAATCAATAGAATACTTTGTTGTCATATTATTACACGGCTCATTTGAATGTTTGATTCTGATTGGCCAGTTGCGACATTCCAAGGGTTGTTCTTTTCATATAACAACCGCTCAAAACTAATAACACCCTGTAACCCAGATGCTGCAAATCATTTTGAGAGGAGCAGTTAAATATAACACAAAAATTATTTATAAATATGTCTTTTAATAAAATATATGACATTATGTTTACAAATAATTAAACCCATTTGCCTGTTCATGACGTTTGAACGTCGGTTTTACTTCAAAACCAAAATAAGTGCTTTTCCTGCGGAAGGTCTGCATTCGGTAAAAATTACCTATTATAAAATATTTCAAATTCACATTTCATTTCCAGTTTTTTTCTCATGTGGCAAGCCTTGTAATAATGTGGATAATGTACAAGCAGCCTCTGTTTCGTGTCGGGTCCTGATCACACGGTCAGGGCTTTTATCTGCAGCTGCCATCACTTGAAAAAAGGCAGTAAGGTGCCTTAATAGATTTTACGAAAAAAAAAAAATGACAATATACTTAATATAATTATGTTCCTGTTTTTAAGAAAACCTTTTTGTTAAAATAACGTAAAAATCTTACGCTAAAAAACAGACAATTAGGATGAAATGCACACTCTAAAAATGGCTGGGTTAAAATCAACCCAATTGGCAACCCAGCGCTGGGTAAATATTGGACAGAACACATGCTGGGTTAAAGTAACCCAGCACACTGGGTTACACATGATAACTCAGCATGCTGGGTTATTGAAAAAACCCAAAATGTAGTAATTTTAATTATTCATGTGTTTAATTCTGGGTTATTCTTGCTGGGTTATTCTTAATTTATTCGGTACTTCATTGTCAATCAAGACACTTGACATTTATTTAAAAAAAAAAAATTATTTGACTGTAAAAATAATTGTTAATAAAAATGTTAACTTTTACACCCAGTAACAGCAATATTTTTAGATTTGCATAATTAAAAGAAAACAGTTTAATTATAATAAATAAAAATGTTTCATATCAAACATTAACAAGCATTATAAATAACATTATAAATGACTAATAAATATACTTCACAATATGTAGCAACAAATGTCAATTAATAAAAATAACTAAAGACATATAAATTATGTATAATACATTATGAATTACACCACTTGTAAGAAACCACACGTGCAGCAAATCAACTCATTAAATACAGGCTACCACACTCGTCTTTCTTTAATATATGCACAAACCTTGAAATGTTTGTTTTAAAACGGAGGGAGCAACATAATTGACTGGCCGCTTAATATCCAGACTGGACACCGAGAAAGGCGTTCCTGAACCGGGAATGCTTGACCGCGCTCGCGGGGCTCTCGCCGGTTTGACTCGCCGGTTTTAAAGTTCATAAACTTAGTTTACATGTGATGGGGTTCACTAAAATTGTATTAATTCGCATTTTCGCGCATCTTCACAGGACTATGAAAGGTCAATTTATGTAATGGTGATCTGAGGTCACAGTTGCTGGTCGTCTAAATTACACCACTTATGTTAGTTAAGACACTGTTTAAGACACATTCTGCCTTGCAAAATGTTACAAATTATGCTTATTTCAATAAATATTCACTTAAAACGTAAAAAACGTAGCTTTAAATGGCTCCAGCCAGTGACTTTGCCCCTTTGTTCTTTACAAAAATGAAAGTTGCGAAGTAGACTCAACGTCTTCAGGGCGGTAAGCGCGTGAGACTCTTCAAATAACCCAGCGGTGAGCAGAAACAACCCAGCACATTAACCCAGCGGGTTTAACCCAACACCTTGAAAACTAAAACTACCCAAAAAGTGTTTAACATGTGGAAAAATAACCCAACAAAACAACCCAACGGACTCAACCCAGCGGTATGGGTTAAAAAATAACCCAGCCATTTTTAGAGTGCATGTACACAATATGTATAAAGGGCGTTTAACATACACACATACTGTATGTATACACACGTCTATACATGTAAATGTACAAATGTAGAGATTTGTAAGTAATGTGCAAGAAGACAAAGAACACACAACACTCATCAAGACAGGTTGTTTGGATATGAGTTTCATATCATTCAGAGCTGAAAAGCAAAAGGAAATATCTTCAATGACAAGAGAAATGTTGAGTTGATATTGATGATCAGTGGTGTACTCGTGTGGTTTTATCCTCTCTGATGTGAGAGAAACAACAGACAAATGTCACACAATAAACATCAGATTCTGAGCTCAGAGCGATCCTGACCACCAAAACACATAATATTTGACATTTACTGGATGAATGGAAGGAAAAAGAAAATTATTTTGCATACAAATTTCATGGCAACCAGTCAATAAATAATAAGCTGGAATGTCTTCAATCAGTAGGCTCGCACGGGCGCTGACAAATCCCTCTGGAAATGACCCACGGCAGCGACTGTGAATATGATTATGTCTATCTGAACTCCTGCGCTACATTCATAATTAATGTGAGCGTCAACAAAACCTCCAGGTCTAAACCCAACACACATCCCTTCCCGACACAACACAAGAGAACAGCTCTGCCTTTCCTTTCAAAAGCAAACAGATTTATTGTTCGAGGGTTTTACAGATCATTCACTCAGAACACAGGATTCTGGGAGTTTGAGGTGGAGTTTTATTCTTGCTTTTTTCTAATAAACATCACAGAAATTCATACAAAATCACCGCCGTGTAAAATAGTTACAAGTTCCCGTGACATCAGGACTGTCTATGTCTATGGAGATATACGTTTGTACGATAGCTGGTGGAATGCTGTGGAGGAAATGTCTATTTAAAGAAAGAAAGACAGACGGCAGGCAGGAGTTATTCTGGACTCTTGGCTGTTTTCAGCTGTGTGTATTTTACATGCCAGAGCTAAACGCTTCTGCACTCGACCTCGGGCTTGTCCCAGCATGGTTGAATCTCTCGCTCTCTCTCAATGATGAACATTAAATCGCTGAATCATAATCTTTATTGCAAATTACACACCCTGCACGCACGCGATTTTATCAACAGGTCCTGACAAAAACATTTCTCCGGATAGAAGAGGGCGTGGCGAGCGGCACAGCTCTCTGTGGCTTTTATCTGAAGTATAAAAGCAGATCTGCTCTTTCTGTTAAAGAATCCCAGCAACATTCATTCAATAGTGATTTATGTGAAGGTTATCTCATCTGAGAAAGTGTCCGAATGATTTATCTGAAGAGCATCAAGCTGAAATTCACCAGGAAATAATGACAGAGCGTCACACACACGCAGTCAAACAGTTGCACTTAAAGACACACACACACACACCGGCTGATGAAGAGTACGTCTGTGGCAGTCTGGGTTACATTTGTCACACAAATGCTCTTCCACACGCGCTCGGTCTCTGTGTGTCTCTGTGCCATCTGTGGGGGCCGGCCGGCACTAAATCAGCTTGAGCAGTGAGAGTGAACGGAGGGAGTTCACCACACACACACACACACACTTCTGTGCATCTCACAGATCTCAGAACAGTAGCAGGTAGTTCAGAGGTTTTTTGGTCTTTCCTGCTAAACATTGAATTGTTAATGAACAGCATTGAGAGTGATAATGGAGGGGTGTCACATGTGTGTGTCGCTGTTTGTTTATGCGTGTATGTCATTGTGAAGGTGTGTGTGTGTGTGTAGGGGGGTGTTATCACATCTGAACCCCTGGAGGAGAACTTTATTAAAACATCTCATGCATGTTGTTTTGCTTTTGGGTACTCGCCATGATATCACGTGCCTGATGTTTTTTGTTAACGTTGAGATTTTAGCTTCAATTATTCAATCTCATCTCTTCATTACAGTAAGCTTTTGAAAACCACATTAATAGCAGTTTTAAATCAGCGAGATAAAGCTTGTCAAACATGTGACATTGACGGCTTGAGCCGATGAAATCTCTTTTGTTGTCACACCTGATTCTTGTAGACAGCAGTGAGATCAGATGGAGTCTTAAGCCTGTACGTCTCCTGCTGACTCTTCTCCTGAGAAGAAGACGGTGGTAATCTCTGTGGTGTCTCCTCAGACGAGATCTTACTAATGTCTCCAACTGTGCTCAGACATCAAGTCTGCAATCAAAAGTTTGAGAACTCAACAGTTCTCATCAAGATCGAATGATTGTTCCACACTGCAAACACTCTTTAAAAAAAGTGCTTGAAAATGTTCTTTGATGACATTGAAGAACCGTTTGGTTCAAAAACGAACCGTCTTTAACATCTGGAGAATCTTTCTGTATCACAAAAGGTGGCGAAAAAAGGTTCTTCATATAATAGCAGAGTGAGTAAGAAAGAGATGGTTCTTTAAAGACTAAATGGTTCTTTGTGGAACCAAAAATGGTTCTCCTATGGCATCGTTGTGAAGAACCTTTGAATCACCTTTATTTGTGATCTTTCTCGGATCGGCCTTGCCATGGCTCCTTGCTGAGCGCCGAGGAGACGATTGAGTTTTACTATTGGGAGGAAGTAAAAGTCGTGTACTCTGAAGTATGAAAGAATCAAGCGTGCAGAGTGCCCTTGTTTTGTTCCATTGCAATAATCAGTAGATTTAATATTCAGATGATTCTGTCCGCTCTGAGAGTTCATGTGTAGATCACAGATGATGATATTGATGTTTTGTACTTGTAAGGAAGCGCATCCAAATCCTCTAATGCTCCAACGTTCCTTTTGTTTCACTATCAGTTCATTTGTGTGACTGTTCACACTCGTACACAATACAGTGACAGTGAGTCTGTTACTAACCCACATAGCAGCTGATGTTTACACTGAGCTTCATCCTGAACATATTCACTGTTTATACTTTAAAAATACTGAAGTTTCATAAACAATTGTATTATGTGACTTTGCTGGTTAATGTAATCCATTGTACTCGTTTTCCGTGCATCGATTTACACAGCTTTGTTTTTGCGTTGCTGTAGTTGTCGCTGCAGTTTTTTGTGTATTTTAGCACTAGAATGATTATTGACCCGTCACTATCCAGGACTATATATGCTTTATAAGAACTTACAAACAATAACAAACTGTTTCATTTGTGTACACAGATGCACACAGCGGCAGTTCATGTGAAGATAAGGAGAAAACTAAAAACAGATGTGTAAAGTCTAAAACTGAAAGTTAAGAAGTGCAGTGCTTATGAGTGCGGTCGGTTCTCCCTCCCAAAAACAGCTCTGTGGAACAGATTTAACAAGCTGCTTACTGAGCTGGGGGAAGGGATGGAGAAGGGAGGGGGACCTCAGGGTCACCAAGATGTGAGGGACTCTCTCTCTCACACACATGACTGATACAAAAGATTTAATGCTTCCATAAAAATGCTTTTCATTACAAAATATATTCTTAAACATGTCACATTTGTGTTTCTGTATCCATATATGACTATATACACACGCAATAAAGCACTCGCACTCTGACTGAAGAAACAAAAACAGTAGAGCAATGGAAAGAAGCCAAAAAACACTTCTAGTAGAGAGAGAGAGAGAGAGAGAGAGAGAGAGAGAGAGAAAGAGAGAGAGAGAGAGAGATAGAGAGGGAGAGAGAGACAGAGAGACAGAGAGAGAGAGAGAGAGAGAAAGAGAGAGAGAGACAGAGAGAGAGAGAGAGAGAGAGAGAGAGAGAGAGAGAGAGAGAGAGAGAGAGAGGGGATAAATCGAGGGATTGGGGGAGGGACTCAGTAGCCTATTGGTCTGCTGATGGATGGACTCGGGATGGGTCGAGTTACACCGTTTGTCGTGCATTAGTTTGTTTTCCCCGCTCAACACATACACCCAGAGAGAAAGAGAGAGAGAAAGAGAGAGAGAGAGAGAGAGAGAGAGAAAGAGAGAGAGAGAGAGAGAGAGAAAGAGAGAGACAGAGAGAGAGAGAGAGAGAGAGAGAGAGAGAAAGAGAGAGAAAGAGAGAGTGTTGACGCTGGGAGTTATTGCGATCCAAAACGTACCGAGAATCACGCATATTCAGATGAGGTGAGTTCACTGCAAATGCAACGTTACGAGCGTCACAAACTGTAAAGACGATAAAGAATAAAAACGCGAGGAGGAAACAGATCTGCGAACATCAGAGGAACTCGAGGTGCAGAGCAGGAATACAAGCGGACCTGTTTCTATTCATCCTGTTGCCTGTTCACACTCAAAGCGGATTGAAGCTTTTTATAAGGCGCGCGCGCTTAAAGTTCTTTATAGTGACTCGTGTGTTGGTTTGCTTTGGTTTGGTTTGACTGGGGATGGTGGTAGTAGTAGTAGAGGAGAGGGAGGGTCTTGGTGCTATTTGATCGGCGAGCTTTTGAAGATCACAAAGCTTTACCTCGAGCCCAAGGACGAGCTGGACGAGTCCCACGGGCTGTCGGGATTGTTTTGCGTGTTTCGGATCAAACACACACTTGGGGATCTTCAGTCTTTATGGATCCAGACGCACACATGCGGTCTGATATGCATTTGGATTTAATCGCCTGAATACTTTGGACTATAACGCGGAGAGTGTCGTAGTCTACATGCGCGTTTGGAAAACATTCAGGTAGGATTGAACACTTTAGCCCTTTTGTTACGCGTTGTGTGGATATTTGTCATCATACTAATAATAGTGACGTGAAGCTATAAGAGTAGTTTATTACACATGGACTCATAGTTAGTTCAGTGCGCAATTCAAGTCAACTGATTACAGGACTAATGAAAGTGGATAAATGCCCTGTTGTTAACAGCGTTGCTACAACGCGTTTATTTGACAAAAAAGCGTTATAAATTGTATTATAAATATTGTAAATTCATAAAATGTAAATAACAAAAATGTTTGAAATAAAGCAAAGATAACACAACACTGTAAAAGAAGCCGATTCAGGATTTCGAACCCCCATGTATACTGTCGTTTAATTTGTTTTATAATCGCTATGGATGTCAAATATTTACTACATGTATGAATGTCCCAAAATGATTCAATTCCACTGAAGTTTGCACAGAAACATTCGTTCAACGAGGAAGAGTCACAGATTCATTTAACCTTTGACTTTCAATACTGGCAGTGTTGTGACATCGTTAAAACTGATTTCATCTGATAGTACGACACCAATAAAGAGCTTTCACTGTAATAAAGACAACATTTAAACAGATAAACAGTTCAGAGATCCGAGAGAGAGAGGGGGAGAGAGAGAGAGAGAGAGAGAGGGGGAGGGAGGGAGA
>CM056461.1:22344924-22368273 GCA_029783895.1 Triplophysa bombifrons | reverse complement strand
TGACGGGTTCTTCATCTCATTTGATTATTTTTGCGGAGTCGCTCCGTCATAAAACGAAACCCTTACATCTTCGTGTGACGTTCAGTATTGTCACACTTGTTTTCTTTTGCTGTCACACCTCACAGACGAAGAAGTGTCCCTGCCCGCTGGCCCCGGGCACAACTGCGGGCGTTCTGTTAAACGGAAGCAAGCGGTGACAGCATTCAGTCCTGAGAGCATCTGCAGTGTTTCTCTCAGCGGAGAGTGTTTGTTTGGCACCGTTTACTAAAGCCACCGCGCTTTCCTCAACATCACCAGCCGCTTCTGTTTTTTTGGCCCCAGCTGGACCGCAGGCGGCCGTGGGGAGGATCCTACCGAAACAGCCTGCCAGCGCAAGCAATGTGCCAACATCCCGTGAAACGCAGCCAAAAACATCAGCCGGCGTGATTGGGTGCCGTTGAGAGCGGCTGTAATGAGAGCTGCTAAGCACTAGCGTGTTGCGTGACTAGCCCTCTCTCTCCTCATCGGGCCTGTCCAGGCTCATACACCGGAGGGCAAGAATGGAAAACCAAAGCGAGACGTTCAATAGGAAACATGTTGTGCTGGCCGTATATTGAGAAGTAATTCAAGACGGTTGACCTTTGTGTGTTCTTTCTTTCTGTTTTGCATTAGGTTTCCCTCTCACTCTCTCTTCAACCAATCCTGATGTTTCTCGTACGCCGGAATCGTGCTATTGTAGCGTGTCTGCGTAACTCCCTGCGGTGTTTCTATGAATAATGATCAGACCTCATGAGGAATTTCTCTGAATATATTCCCGGGTGCTGGAAATCTCCCTCTTTTATTTCTTGTTTACTATAGAGGCGGAGGAGATGATACGTCGCTGTGAACGTGTGATGAGACCCTCAATGCTGCCGTGTTAAACCAGAGCGGGCTGTTGTACACCTCCCTTAATCCATACAGAGAGCTGACGCGTGCAGTCCTGCGTGGATCAAACATGCTCTTGGGAATAGAAATTCATTTGGAACTTCATTACGTTGGGCACATTTTTTGACCCTTCGCCTTGGACATCCACAGAGTGTCCAAACATTCAAGCTTAAACTGTCAATTTCAAACTCCACCGTCGCTATTCTCGTCCTGCCTCAGCTCCTTAATCTTTCTTTTCTCATTTATTTAGTCTTCCCGTTTGTTACTCTTGTCTCATCTTTTTCCAGCCTCTCTTCACTGTTGATCATATTGTGGTGAGACACAAGAGCAAATCCATTATGGCATCATAAGAGTGTGTGTCACGTGTCTCTCAGAGCCGTGGATTATATTTCACTTTGAGATCTTCTGATCAATAGAGAAGTGATCAGTCACAAGCATTAATCCATAACAGCTGTGTGTGTGTCTGTGTGTTACAGTGAGGGAGCAGGTGTGTCAAACTGCTAATAGCAAAAATGTCAATATTCGGGAAAGTCTCTCTCTCTCTCTCTCTCTCTCTCTCTCTCTCTCTCTCTCTTGCTGCTCTCTCTCTCTCTCTGCTCTCTCTCTCTCTCGTCTTTCTTTCTCTCTGCTCTCTCTCTCTCTCTTCTTTCTTTCTCTCTGCTCTCTCTCTCTGCTCTCGCTCTCTCGGCCAATCTGTTTGTTGTCTTCATGTAAATTGTTTATATCCGTTCAGGCTTTTGCTGGCATGAATAATTTGTTGCTTTATAAATATTTGACTTGACACCGCTCATTAATATGCACAGATGATGACCCCAACCACATCACGCAGACATCTGGAAAGTCCATCTTCTCATTTGCCGACAAACTTCTGACGCAGCAAACATACTCGAGCACACTCACACAAGCCGCTTCATAGTGAACGTGTGCATTAGTGGCAATGGCAGGAGCCAGCTGATAGGATTTCCGCTTTCCTGGTGTCGCAAACGTGCGCTCTCCACCCCCTCTCTGTCTGTTTTTTGACCTTTCTCGCACGGACAGATTTTCAATCACGGATATTGGCTTCCAAAGGCTCACACACACACACACACACACACACACACATTGAGTGTGAACCTGCGCAGATGATGTCATACACAACAACACACAGTAATGACAGATATATATGTTGATGTGTGTTTCAGGTAACATCTAGATCAGAAGGTGTGTGCCCTCTGTGCCAGCGATGGGGTGGCGTGAACTGACCCTTGACCTCCTGCTGCTGCTGCTGGTGTCACACATGGAGGCTGTGAGCTTTCCAGAAGACAACATCCCTCTAGACGTGGTGGACAGACACTGTAAGACCCACTGCACTTTAGCATTCTCAATTATTCACACATGGACTATGAATAGGTCAGGAGAGTCAGTAAGTCTGAAGACTAGGTGAAGTAGTTTGATTGAGGTTTTTCTGTATCATTTGCTGTGGTGCATTACAGGTCATACATTTACACTGTTTTGTGAATTTTTTTTGGTGCATTAAAAGTCTCCTAAACAGCTTGCAGCTTAGCATGGGAACAGTTGGACAGGAATTTAGATTTCTGATCATATGCAAAGCAGCCGAACGTCTCTATTGAAGGACCTTCAGAATACATATCAATATTGTGTTTTGTTTAAGATCCATCCAGTGTTTCAGACAGTCCGATGATTCTGAAGCGTGGAGACGTTGCATTAGTTTAGAAACGCCCCATGCGTGCTGACAGTGCAGCCGGTGTAGTATTCATCACTTTAGCAGAACAGTTTAACATGCGCTGCTCTCGTCGATCAATAGAGATGCGGCTCTGTGCTGACGTTAACACTGAATAACGGCCGGTGTGATTGTTCTTCAGATACACGACAGTACCCGGTGTTCCGCGGACGCCCCTCTGCCAACGAATCTCAGCACAGACTGGACTTTCAGCTGATGACCCGGATACACGATACGCTCTTCATCGCCGGCAGGTATGACAGCCCCGAAACAAAGCTGTGTGATTCCACTGTGTGAGGCATTCATGAAAACGCTTTTCTTTCTGTCGCAGGGATCAGGTTTATCTAGTGAGTCTGAGAGAATCCTACAGGAACGAGATCATCCCGTACAGGGTGGGTTCACATCTAATCACTTTACGACTAAAACGCTCTTGATATAACCATGTGTCGTAACCGGGCGTGACTCAGTAAATCTTTGCTCTTCAATCTTCATTCCAGTTTTACGCCAGCTGCCACTAGGTGTTTATTTCTGTCGCGTCATGCACTGTTTATTCATTGGTCAGAACATGACACAGTATTTAGATCGCAATTGCGTCTATGATTTGTTTTTGTTGTGAAATGCATCGGTACTGTGTTTCATGCGAGTGTGTTTGTGTGATGTCACAGAAGCTGACGTGGCGCTCCGGACTGGCCGACAGAGAAACGTGCGCCATGAAAGGAAAACACAGAGTGAGTCTTGAGCTTTTGTGCGCTGTTTATCGTACACAACAGCGAGCATAAATCTCACTGTTCAATCTCCTCGCAGGACGAGTGCCATAATTTCATTAAAGTCCTGGTTCCGAGAAACGATGATCTGGTGTTCATCTGCGGGACAAATGGTTTCAACCCCATGTGCCGTTACTACAGGGTAGGTCACCGTGTTTATAAGAGCTACGTGTCAGTCGTTCTCTCTTTCCCTGTGACTCATGTCGCACGTCCTTGTGTTGTCTCGAACTGTTTAAGCTAATAAGTAACTTGTTAATAATAAGAAAGTCTCATGTGATCGGGAGCGGTTTTACGGTGCACTTAAGATAAAGGCTCAGTATCTCTCTCTCTTTATTTCCCTCACGTATTCAGTTGGACAACCTGGAGTTTGATGGTGAGGAGATCAGCGGCTTGGCCCGATGCCCGTTTGACGCCAAGCAAACGAACGTTGCGCTGTTTGCCGGTATGAGAGCTGTCAGGATAATGAGGAGGATGATGAATAACTTTGCCATGAATTTTAAAGGTTTTGGATAAAATTAACGCTCCAATGAGAGGCGAGACTGATGTTACACATAAATCAGCATGAGAGCGTTCTGTCCTCACGCCAACTCTGATACTGCACAACCCGCTGTGAATGAGAACACATGCCACAGCTCTTCAGTTTATATAGCACATATATCCTAGTTTGTTGTCTCTACACTTTTGTCAAAATGTTCATTCTTATAGTATACATTTCACAAAATTTTGTCACAATAGTGTTACTGTGATTTCTGCAGCTCTGACGTACAACGTGGATGCGAGTTTTTAGGATTATAGGTGGTGCTGTTGATCTTGTTATGAACATTTCACGTGTTGGCATGAGTTGTGAGTTGTGTTTAAGGTCACCTGCATTCATGTGTTGTAGATGGCAAGCTGTACTCTGCTACGGTTGCTGACTTCCTGGCGAGCGACGCTGTCATTTATCGCAGTATGGGAGATGGTTCCGCCCTGCGCACCATTAAATACGACTCCAAGTGGTTAAAAGGTAAAAACAGCTCTTGTATATGTGCATATTGTACTGCGTCAGTGCAGCAGACATTTAAACAATACCCCAAAAAGGCGTGCTGGATGTGAGAGAGTAATGGCAGGCGTTGATGTAAAATCCAGTGTCCTGTTGAACAATCTAGGTCAATACTGCACAAGCCGGCTTCACTTAGCCAACAAAAACGCATGAAAATTTAAGTGTGAGGTCAGTGGTGGAGATGCTAATGCTCGTGTCCTCTGTTTCTTAGAGCCGCATTTCCTGCACGCTGTGGAATACGGAGATTACGTCTACTTCTTCTACAGAGAAATCGCAGCCGAACACAACAACTTGGGAAAAGTAAGACTTGCACCACACTGAGCACAACAACACAGAGAAAAATGAGGATGTTAAGTGATGAAATCTGTTGAGAATACTACTGTACTGATGTGCGCTATTAATGTACCCTGGTGTGTACATGGTACAGGTTCTGTAACGGTAAATTTCAGGCTGAAATTATCATAGTAGTTTGTTGGAATGCCAGAACAATGAACACAATATCAGCATTTCTCACATGAGAACTTTTGTGCTCAAAGGCTTCGATTCAGAGATGAGCATTTAACCCTGAGGCTTCGTGTATCTCTCATTTGCCTCAGGTCTTGCTTTAAATTTGACCATACATCAAGTGTTTTCAACCACAGGCTACTGAATATTCAAGTGGAGAAAAGATTGCAGTAAACACCTGCGTTGTGAGAAGGTTTTACAGTAGTGAATTATTAATCTGCGCTTACATTGCGCTAATTCAAGCCCTCCAGCAGACTACAGAGGAAGGTTCTGCGGTATATTTGAAGGGAGAGAGAGAGAGAGAGAGAGAGAGAGAGAGGAGCATGATGTATTATTTAGAGTGTTGCTTGCTCTCTGCAGGCGGTTTACTCCAGGGTGGCTCGGATCTGTAAAAATGACATGGGAGGGTCTCAACGGGTGCTAGAGAAACATTGGACATCTTTCGTCAAGGCCCGTCTGAACTGTTCCGTTCCCGGAGAGTCGTTTTTCTACTTCGACGTTCTCCAGGCCATCACGGATATCATCGACATTAACGGAGTGCAGTCCGTGGTTGGAGTTTTCACCACCCAGTTGAACAGGTGAGGCTTTTGAAAAATCTCTCTATAAAATGTCCTCCTGAAAACATACAGCAACAACTGAGACCGCTGTTTGTGGTTCATTTAGTATCCCAGGCTCAGCCGTGTGCGCCTTCTCCATGGACGACATCGAAAGTGTCTTCCGTGGCCGATTCAAGGAGCAAAAGACGGCCGACTCGGTGTGGACTCCTTATCCTGAGGAGAAGCTGCCGAAGCCCAGGTTAGTGTGTGCCCACCGCTGGTGCGTGACGGGCTAATCATTCTGAAATGAATTATTAACGGCGGATAATTGAACATGCTGCATATTTAACCTGCGTGTGCAGTGGCCATATGGAGGCTGGTGTAGATTTACAGCCTTGTGGCACGTGACTTGTTGTCCTCTTTCCTCAACCGGAACTTTTCTGTGCGTGTGTGTTCAGACCCGGGTGCTGCGCGGGACAGGCTCCAGCAGAGTTGTACAAAACCTCCATTGAGTTTCCAGACGAGACCCTTCAGTTTATCAAGTCACACCCACTCATGGACGGCTCGGTCCCCTCCATCAGAGACGAACCGTGGTTCACCAAAACTAGAGTCAGGTACGGACGCCGGACCTCAAAGCTCTGAAGGTTTTAAATGCAAAGTCCCATCTTGTCCCCTGTTGAAAAAAACAGCATATGCTGGGTTAGGTATGTTTTGATGCTGGTTTGACCAGCTTAAACCAGCACAAACTAGCAAACCAGCTTCAAAACAAACCAAACCGGCATATGCTGGTTTTTCAACAGGGTCAAGAGAAACCCTTAATATTGCATTCTGCACTCAAATGATGCAGTTCATGATACGTCAGAGGTCTCCAATGTTTACTTTTGTGCCGTGTCAAATCTGGGTATAGCTGATCAGAATCACCAACACTTTATAAGATTAAAAGATTTCAGTGTTTGTTTCACTGTTTAAGCACGTCTGAAGTCTTCATGGATGTGTCCCATTTCAGCATGTTTATGTAATCTTGTAGCAGACAAGTCTCTTTTTCATACTCTCGGATATTTTTCCCTCATGTCTGTAGGTACAGACTCACGGCACTCGCTGTCGACAACAGTGCAGGACCCCATAAGAACTACACCGTGGTGTTTATTGGCTCGGAGGCAGGCATCGTGCTAAAAGTTCTGGCCAAGACGTCCCTTCAGTCTCTAAATGACAGCGTTCTGCTGGAGGAGATTGACGTCTTCAACCAAGCCAAGTATGTTCTTACCCTATCATTATCTCAAACTTCACTCTCATTAACAGTTGGCTGACAGTGGGAAACTTTTTTGTAGAAGTAAGAATCGTATGATAAACCTCACAGTATTTGAGATTAGATGTTTTTTTGGCTCGTATTTCTGCTGAACTGCTGATTTGTTTCTGAAGAAAGCACTGACTGACAAGTAGATCTGATAACGTGTGATTATTTATTCTTTACGCTCTCTCACTTTCTGCTCTGCTTCTCTCCCAGGTGTTTATCCAGCAATGAGGACGACCGGAGAATTCTGTCTTTCCACCTGGATAAAGACTCGCACACGCTGTACGTGGCCTTTTCCAGCTGTGTGGTCAGGATTTCTCTGAGCCGCTGTGAGCGCCAAACGTCCTGTCAAAAGTGAGTCCTTTTTACACGTTACTCTCATCTCGTGTGTAACCTTCAGGGCGTCTGGTCGCTTGTGAGGTCATTTAGAGTGTTGATAAAGGTCTGTTTTGTTGCCCAGGTCCTGCATTGCTTCAAGAGACCCATACTGCGGGTGGACGTCTCAAGGAGCTTGTGAGCGCATTTCTGCTGCTACAGAGTAAGTACTTGTAAAGTATTGAAATGGCTTCAGAATATAAAACACAGCCGTTAAAGTGGCAGTCCGTAACATTTGCCTCTCTATCAACGTCATCTCTGTTTGAAGGCTACATGAAAGTATCTAATCATATTTGTATCAGCATACTTTATAACCGATGTCATTGTCTCTCTCTCTTTGTCTTTCAGAAGTGGTTATGAGCAAGATGTTGAATTCAGCAACACCGCACACCTCGGTGACTGTCATGGTGAGCTTATCGACGCGTCTCCTTTCAGAAACAGAATTAGCTAGTAGTTCTCACATCAGTAACCCCGTCACACTCGCAACTGAGGAAAATTAACAAAAACATCAAACTAATTCCATGTGTCTGACACTAAAACACACGCAAACATACATAGCAACACAGAAACACACACATGCTTTAAAGTAACGCTTGAAAACCAGAGGAAAACCAACATGCACTTTTATTTGGTTGCCTAATCAAAACAGCCTTTTATGATTTCAGACTTTTATTTTATGCTGATTTCCTGTTCCTTTAATTCCTTCAGAATTTTTGGCCACTACATCAGCGCCAGATTTCAAATCTTATGGCGACCCAACCTCTGGTTAGTTTCCTGTACTGAGTTCAGCATTCTCTGATTCTCCCACTCTTTTCTTCCTCACCGCTGCCACCTATCAGAAACAGCATCTCTTCATAACTGCATTATCGTCATCTTTAGGAAAGGCTCCCAATCTCTCTACAGCTCATCATCTTATTCGTTCATTCTGTCTCTTTCTTCTTGCATGGATACATGCTGTCTCTGCCTTAGCATCTCCCTGGACTGTGTTGTCGTGTCCTGAATCGACTAGAATAAGTCTTCATTCCTTTCCCCCTCTCAGGCTCTGTACAGCCATTACACACCCTCGTGATGCTCCAAAGCATCAGGGTCAGTCTTCAAAGGCTGAATAATTGTTACTGTACAAACTTGACTCCGTATGCACTAACCTCCGAGCGATTCGATGCACCCGTCATGCGCTATGGTTCTTAATACTTTGTTTGTCGCTACAGACATGGAGTTGGCGACCTCGTCAGTCAGTGTGCCCGCGACCTCTGAACCCATACAATCACCCCAAACCATCCCCACTCAGACCACCCAAGTCCTTGGCTCACGGAAATTTGTGCACCCCGATGACCCAGCCACTTCACATTCTGTTGAGCCTTTCCCAGGTGTGCTGGAGGGTAAGGCCTTGACCGGAGCTCTTTTCGCTGCTGCATGGAATTCTGGGTCATAGCTGCAATTAGTGCGTCTAATCATCTGCGACTGTGTACGTGTCTCTGATAGCAGCCCATTGCTTAACAGAATTGCGTGATAAGCAATTTTGCCGTCAGTCATACTACATTAGCAAAGTTGAGAGCACCAGATCCTCCTAGAGGAGTGCACGAAACCTTCTTTTCAGAAAGCATATTGAGATGACACAAGCAGCTATATTCAGATTCCATCAGCGTTGAAAGCTTTTGTTTATTTTTCCATACTCTTATTGTCTGTATGTTACTATGATTTGCTTCTCTTCTTATATTTTATGTTTATTTTACTTCAATGAATTTTTTTGTCATAAAATGTTCAGCTGTATCTTGTTTCCATTTACACATTTCTTTTACCTTCTTTCTCCACCTATTCTTTTGGGTTTTAGGAAAGGCCTTGCCACTAAGCAACAGTTCTTGTGCAACATTTACTCTTCAACTAACTTTTCCGAATGTCTCAGAATACTAATCAAACTCACCCTCGGTTACTAGACATAAGCAGGCTTAAAACCACAAAATACTAACTCACCTGATACCCCAACCACTCTGCAATATAATCTTTCCCCGCACCCTCTGTACTAATGCAAATACAAATCCTCGGAATACTTGGATGCTAAAGCTCTTGCTAACTAGTTGCTCCTATTTTTGCAAATAACAACTCTACGTTTTGAGTCACTGTAAATGATTGAGTACCTTTGGGGGGGAAAGGACCCTCCTGCCCTAACATAGTTGCCGAGTGACCAAGTGTGCAAATGTGTTAACGTGTTGTTTGGCCATCTGTGTTTGCAGGTGTGTGGGAAATACAGGCAGGGGAATCTAACCAGTTGGTCCACATGAACATCCTCATCACCTGTGTGTTCGGTGCCTTCCTGTTGGGTGCATTCATCGCCGGTATGGTCGTTTACTGCTATAGGGATGCCTTCCTGCGTGCTCCACGTAAGATGCCAAAAGATACCGAGTCAGCCCAGTCCAGCGCTGATTCCACTGGCAGCTTTGCCAAGCTCAACGGTCTGTTTGACAGTCCCGTCAAAGAGTACCAACCCAATATAGATTCTCCCAAACTCTACACCAACCTGCTGAGCAATGGGAGGGAAGCGCCAACCACTGGAGACACCAAGACAATGCTCCTGAGTGGACACCCGCCGGAACTGGCAGCGCTGCCTACGCCTGAGTCCACACCCGTGTTGCAACAGAAGACCCTTCCGCCAATAACAAACCAGTGGGAGAGAGCACACGGAAAGCTGAGCGGCTGCCGCAAAGAAGTGCCACCCAAAAGCCCACAATACTACCCTTCCAGTCCACCCCCCCACTGTGCCATCCCAAGCGCAGTGGTGCTTCCCAATGCAACCCATGAGAGCAGGGCCTCTTTCAGTAGCCCTGAAGGCCATAGAGCTGAGAAAAAAGTCCAGAATAGCGATCAGCACGGGTCCAAATCGGGACGCAAAGACCAGCGGCGGACCGTTGATGCCAGGAACACTCTAAATGACCTCTTGAAGCACCTGAATGAGGGCAACCCCAAGGCCATAATGGTGGAGATGCCCATGTCCCGTCAGCACCTGATGTTGGAACCCATTGTGAGCTCGACAGAAATTCCCCCCAAAGTCCCAAGCCGAGAGGCCTCGTTGTACTCTCCCTCTTCTTCATTACCCAGACATAGCCCGACCAAGAGGCTGGACGTGCCGACCACGCCGACTTCACCTACAAGTCAGATGGGAACTCTTGAGAGACAGCGGTATTACCGCAACTCTTCCCAGCGACACTCTATATCCTCACCACCCAAAGGGCTGCACTCACCAAGTGGGACAATTCTGTCCCGACAGCCTAGCCTGAATAGAGGCGGGTACATGCCCCCTACCCCTACCCCTCCTACCAGACTAGACTCTCACGGGGTGCCAATGGCTATGACACCCTCCGTGTCCCGGCAAAACAGCTATAGTGGTCACGGATCTTTACCCCGAACCTCCATTAAACGGACATCGTCGTTAAAGCCCGACGTTCCCCCCAAACCCAATGGCTTTGCGCCGCAGACTGCACAAATGAGGCCTGTGAACAAATATAGCTACTGAGATGCTTGGTGGAATTTTACTCCATGAACGGACAGTGGAAGTAAAAGCGTTTGGCCTGCAGAGCTATGACATGCCTGTCTCGGGTTTCCCTCAAAGGTAAAGGAATGGCTAGTCAGACCTTCTGCTTCAAGTAGTTTGCTTAGTTCCCAATGACACTGTGCCCTCACGGACAGGTGACGCATTCTGATCTTTAAGGCGGCAGGGACGCCTGAGGTCATTGGCGATCGGGCACCCCGTGCACTGTTCTCCCAGTCAATGTGAAGTATGAAAACACAGGAAACATGGCTGTATCTGTCAAACTGCTTGCGAAACAGGACGTTTCTTCAGAAGACAGATGGAATGAAAGGGATGTGTCGTGTGTTGTGTGTTTGAGTTTGACTAGTCTTTGGGGCTAACCAGTATGCATTCATTGTCCATGTTTGTTCAGCAAATGGAGAGCAAGCTTGGGTGTATTAACATTTGATGATAATTTATAATTTCTGCGTGCAAAAGAAATGTCCAGGGCTACTACACCTGGGCAACTGAATTCAAAACTCACAAGGGGCAAAGTGTCCTTCACATTTGTGCTGCTAAGTGTAGACGAGATGGCGAGATGTTTGACAGACTCCAGATCCATGCAGCCGTTTGGCAGGTCAAGCGGTCTCAAGCTTTTAAACCCGTGGCCTCAGCACAGGATCACGTCGATCAAATGTACAAGGTTCCCTTTGGTCACTGTTAGATGCAGAAAAACGAACCAAATCCTCTAGTGTCATGAAGTTGTCGTTCAGCTCTGACATAAAACAGATTATTGATCGGCCTCTCTGCTTTCTTAATATGACAGTCGTGCCTGTTGCCCCCATGAAGTTCTGTCTAATCAATGAAAGACAATAACCAGTGATTATTGAGGCTAAAACAAAAAACATTCTTTATTCTCAACACCTCAGCCTCGTTTCTATTGAATTTAGCATTTGTCCAGGTGTTGAGCTTGTTTTCATGAATTAAAGCCTCAGTTTGATCCAAAACATAAACAGTAATCATACAATCGCTGCAGTACCTACAAGTGTGTCCTGCAGAGTCGTGCTAGTGAGCGTTCTTGATCAAACTCACACTTAAATAGTTGTGTCTTTACAGGGCAATTTTACCAAGATCAGTGTATTTGTGTGCCTTATTAAAGTCATGAGCGGCTGGCTTGGTTTTGGACGTTTAATCACAAATGATCTTTGAGCGAAGAATGCAACCAAATATTGAATATCAGGGGGACCAAAGGTTAAAAATATTCTGTCATTTCAAAAGCCACTCATCTGTATGTTTGGGTGGAGGGAACATTTCACAGCTGTACAATGGTGTTATTTCAGCTAACTGGGCATCTTTAGAGAGGGAAATAAATCAAACAAAGGTTCTAATAATATATTGCCACTTATGCGTATCTGGAAGGTGCTAATTTGTGATAATGAGATGCCATGTAATGAATGTATTATGCTCCTAAAAATTTACAGCAGCTGATTTTCAGCGTACATTATTCCTCCACATTTCACAGCAGTCGAAATCAAGAAGATCATCTACGAATAGAGACTCGCAGTTTGTTTTTCATTAAGGATTGAGGATTTTGGTATATTGAGATGAAGCTTGCCCCTGTTTGTTTACATGGTCTGTATTGAAGCGGTTGAGCGGACTGATGCTGATGCTTCATCACCTTCATCAAACATCAGATTTAATAAAGAAGAAAGTTGATCTTGTGCTCTGGTTCAAGTTGTCCTGTGTTGAGCTGCCATGTAAATTGCAATATGAACCTGCCATGTGAGTTCAAGCTAGGGCTGTGCAATTAATCGCAATCGCAAAGAAAATGCAATTTGAGCACATGCGATTTCAAAATCGCACAAAGCTGCGATTTTATTAATTAATTTATAACTCAGAATACTAAAACGGTGTTGTGCGCATGTTTACGATGTTAACCAATCAGAGCTCACTCTGCGAACTGCGCAAAATTCGAAAAAAGCTGAGATGGACAAGAACAGAATAGGCGAACGGGAGGAATCGATATAAAATATGGATGCAGGTCAGAATAAAAATGATTTGCTGCCAAAAAGAAATTCAACATCAGTCGTATGGGAGTATTTTGGATTTAGGAGAGAAGATGTGTCAGAGAGCAAGGTAATCTGCAAGATCTGTGAAATGATTATTGCAACGAAACGGGGCAATACAACAAACCTGTTCCAACACTTAAAACAGCGGCATAAAAAACTATATGATCAATGCATGTCAACAAAGTACGTCGAACCTAACAAAAGCACACATCAAAGCCAGGCTGAACAAGTATCCATCGTTGAAGCATTTGCAGGCGTAACGCCTTATGAGAAAGGATCAAAACGCCACAAAGAAATTACCGAAGCGATCGGCTATCACATTTGCAAAGACATGATGCCTGCGTACATCGTCAGTAAAGACGGTTTCCGAAGATTAATACAAACACTCGACAAAAGATACCAGCTGCCCTCGCGCACTCATTTCACACGAGTTGTTATTCCTGAAATGTATGAGAAATGTAAGGCAGGCGTTGAATGCGAACTTAAGTAAAATACCACGCCACGACCACAGATTTGTGGTCCAGCAGAACGATGGATCCGTATATGAGCAGCGAAATGTGTGCAGTGAAATACAATTTTAAAGTTTATTTTTGGAATTTAGGTAAGTTAACCAGAATTTATTTTATGTTGTCTGCTATAAAGACATTTATTTAAAGTTGTATTACTGTTAATACTATTTTATTCCATTGTGGAATGTTTTGTTATGCACTTCTGGTGCACTGAGTACATTTAGAATGTTACATGCTTGAAAAAGTAAAACAATTATCAAAATCGCAAATAAAATCGCAATTGCAATATTCCTTATAAAAATCGCAATGTGATTATTTCATCCATATTGCACAGCCCTAGTTCAAGCCTTCACGTGATATTCTGTGTGTAAAGAAAGCAGGCCGGTCTACCATTGAGTTTCGATACTGTGCAAACATTGACAGTTGGACTACAGCGTTTTCTTTTTTTACAGAATATTTTAATGTGTAGATATTGTAAAGCTGTACTGTGAAAGTGTAAATAATTACAGTCATTGTTTAAGAATATTTTTGTTGACTTTTTTTAACACGGCATGTATAGTTGAAATAAAATATTACTGCACAGAAGCACTTTTTTTTCCACAATGTGGTGTTGGAGACTGAATGGAAAGTGATCAGGGTTTACTAGAGCCATTATGCTCCAATCCAGATTATTCTTCCCTGAAACACAGAAGAGCTCTTAAAGTGATATTGACCCCAAAAATGAAAATTCTGTCATCATTTACTCACCCTCTTGTCATTTCAAACTTGTTTGACTTTCTTTCTTCTGCAGAACACAAAAGAAGATATTTGAAGAACGTTGTTAACTGGCCCCCATTGACTTAATTACTTAATTAACATCAAAATATCATATTTTGCATGAGAAAGACTACTGTGAAGTACTTAAACATACTGCTGGATTAACCATAACAGAGAAAATGATTTTGGTTTGTTTAGAGCAGCTGTGGCACAAACCTTACAATGAGTGCTGCTGCTCTTATACATTTCATCTCTGCGTTATAGCTCTTGGATGTCATTTATCATCAGATTTATGTCATTGTATCATGCACATGCTTTGCCATGTTGTGTAGTGTTTTTGTGTGGGTGACCTGAGTTCAGCTCCAGTTTCCGTAATCTCGCCCCCTTCTTTATTCTCTACATTACATGACCGTATCTAAAATAAAGACACAAAAAAAATCTCAGTTGAGTTTGGAGTAGCCAGCGTCAGACCTGTTACCATTTCACCCCCATAATAATAATAATAATAAGCGGTAATCCTTGTTAACGCCAGTACAGTTGTTGGTGCTGGTTTATTTTAACAGCGCCAGCATGTGACTTTAATCATGTATTAAGTTAACATGAACGAAGATGAATACATGCTGTAGAAGTTTGTGTCATAGTTAGTTCATGTTAGGTCATGTTGCATTACAAACAGATTTTTTTTGTTTTTAATCAGTTAAAGTAATACAAAAAGACCCAAACCATTCCTTACTTATTTCTTAGAAGCTTTTGGACTTTTTTCAA
Organism: Triplophysa bombifrons; assembly: GCA_029783895.1. Lineage (NCBI taxonomy): Eukaryota > Metazoa > Chordata > Actinopteri > Cypriniformes > Nemacheilidae > Triplophysa > Triplophysa bombifrons. The sequence continues at coordinate 22,353,540 of CM056461.1, read as the reverse complement.
GTTGAATGCAGAATCCTGCCATACATGCTGAGACAGTCCCTCTGGATACAGAACCTGTGAGCTGAAACCCAAAACTGCATGACTGAAGCTTCACAGATGAGAGAGCGTGCACACATGGTATTTTTAGACTCTTGTTTTGAAATCTCGATGGAGGAGAAGCCATTCCACATCTGATTGGGAAAACCTCCAAAGTCATTTGTAAGCCGAGCGCCCAACATCTGGTCCACTGGCTCTGACTACACACAGCGATACACTCACAGATATGTTCTCTAGAATTTCACTGGAGCGTCTAAACGGGTCTATTCAAGGATTTACCATTACATTTGATGAAAGTTTGGATTGGAGGACATTCTGTAAACTTCATTCTGCAAAAGCTGGTTTAACCGTGGTTTAACTAGACTTACCGTACTATTGTAACTTATATTTAAACCATATTCACAACTGATTCTTCTGCACTAGCATAGTTAAACCATGGTATTTGTAGTAAAACTGGTTATTCGAATGAAAATCAATACACCAAAAACCATCATTCACTACGGTGTACTTATGTGTAGATTAAAACTGTCACGGCAATGAAGACTGAATGCAATTGCAAGTTTAATAATCTCCTTTAATAGAGCTTCCCGCCCAATAGAGTCAGATGTACAAGAAACGACTTCTCAACTGAGCAACAGGAAAGAGGGTAATGGTCTCCTTGGAGTCAACGTGGCTAACGTGATGAATTCCAGAACGATAATCCATAGGAGCTGACAGGCCCCAGGAACAACGACAAGAATACCAGAGCTGGAACCACAAACACAGACGATCCAAACAAACACCAGAACTCCAACCAACGATCTGACAAACATGAGACGAAAGACAAGGCGTTAAATAGACAAGAAGTAATAAGCCGCAGCTGCCGCTGATCAGTAATCAGCGGCGACGCCCACACAAAACAATCAGGTGATACATCCCGCAACCTACACACAGACAACAAGATGACACCATAGATCTACGAACCGTGACAGTACCCCTCCTCCTAGGAACGCCTCTCGGCGTTCCCACCACCCCTTACCTGTCGATTGTAATCATCGATAAGGGAGTGATCCAGAATGTCCCGGGCAGGCACCCAACTTCTCTCCTCCGGACCGTAACCTTCCCAGTCCACCAGGTACTGGAATCCACGTCCCCTCCGCCTCGAGTCCAGAATACGGTTAACCGAATAAGTTGGTTCCCCGTCTACGAGTCGCGGCGGTGGAGGAACCGGGGCAGGCGGATTAAGTGGTGAATGAAAAACTGGCTTAATTTTGGAAACATGAAAGGCGGGATGAATCCTCCTGTACGCTGGAGGCAATTTGAGGCGGACTGCCACCGGACTAATAATCTTGGTGACAGTAAACGGGCCAATGAATTTGGGAGCAAGTTTATTAGCAACGGAGCGGAGCGGAATATTCTTGGTAGAAAGCCACACCTTTTGACCAACGACGTATACGGGTGGCTTTAACCGGTGGCGATCGGTCTTAGCCTTGGTGCGTGCCCTCACCTGCAACAGAGTCTCACGGGCACTGTTCCAGGTGCGGCGGCACCTCTGGACAAAGGCGTGGGCAGAGGGGACCGCAACTTCGGATTCCAGACTGGGAAAAACAGGTGGCTGGTAACCTAAACTAGCTTCAAACGGAGAGAGGCCCGTAGAAGACACTGGTAACGAGTTATGTGCGTACTCAATCATGGAGAGTTGCTGACTCCAGGAGGAAGGATTCCTGGACGCCAAACATCGCAACATACGCTCTAAATCCTGGTTGGCTCTCTCGGTCTGACCATTGGTCTGGGGATGGAACCCAGAGGAAAGACTAACCGTTGCCCCCAGCAACTTACAAAACTCCTGCCAGAATTTGGACACAAACTGGGGCCCCCTGTCAGAAACCACATCCACCGGGAGGCCATGTATCCGGAAGATGTGGTCAATGACAGCGACCGCTGTCTCCTTGGCAGAAGGTAATTTGGCCAAGGGTATGAAATGGGCCACCTTCGAGAACCGGTCCACCACAGTCAAAACAACCGTATACCCTTGGGAGGGCGGGAGGGCGGTAACAAAATCTAGCGCGATGTGGGACCAGGGTCTCGAAGGGACAGACAGCGGTTGGAGTAACCCATCTGGAGGACGGTTAGAAGTCTTACCGGTGGCGCAAACAGAGCAAGCCAAAACAAAATCGCGGATGTCACGAGCCATACCTGGCCACCAGAATCGTTGCTTGACCAAAAATCTGGTTCGATTAACCCCTGGATGGCAAGCTATGTTAGAGCAATGACCCCACTTAATGACGCAGGACCTTAACTCATCCGGCACAAATAAACGGTTAGGTGGGCATACGGCCGGAGGCGTTACCCCTTCTAAGGCCGCCAGGACCTTCGATTCGACCTCCCATGTCAGAGTGGAGACCACTAATGTCTCAGGAATAATACACTCGGGAGTTGACAGGCGTTCGGACGGATCAAAAATACGAGAAAGAGCATCGGGCTTGATGTTTTTGGAGCCCGGGCGGTATGACAGAGTAAAATCAAAACGACCGAAAAACAGTGCCCACCTAGCCTGCCTGGAATTGAGCCTCTTAGCTGATCGTATATACTCCAAGTTCTTGTGATCAGTCCAAACGATAAAGGGAACCCCCGAACCCTCTAACCAGTGACGCCACTCCTCCAACGCTAACTTGACCGCCAACAATTCTCTGTTACCAATATCATAATTACGTTCCGCGGGAGATAACCGGTGAGAGTAAAACGCGCAAGGGTGCATCTTGTTGTCTGAGAGAAACCGCTGGGAAAGAACTGCTCCTACCCCCACCTCTGACGCATCGACCTCCACCACGAACTGACGTGATGGATCAGGGGCAATCAGAATGGGAGCCGAAACAAAACGACTCTTCAGTTTCGCAAATGCAGTCTCTGCTGCATCTGACCACCTGAATGCCGTTCTGGGGGAGGTCAAGGCAGTCAGAGGCGCGGCTAGTTGGCTGAAGTTGCGAATAAAACGCCGGTAGAAATTGGCAAACCCCAGAAACCGCTGTAGGGCCTTACGGGAATCTGGGCTTGGCCAATCCACCACAGCCTTAACCTTGTCAGGTGTAGTAGAGTAGGCGGGGCGAGACCGTGGTTCGAGTCCGGTGAGTAATTGTGGATTAGCGCCAGCCGTGCGCACACCGGGCTCGAATCCCGTAGGAGATTGGGAGCATAAAAGGAACGAGCGACCGGACCGTCGAAGAGAGAGGTACGGGCCCGAACATGTGTTAAGTTTGTTTTATATATTTGTATTTATGTTTTGTTCGCCGGCGGTCGTCCGTGAGGGGCCGTCGGCTGTTATTATTTATTAAAACTTTATTTTATTGTCTTCCGGTTCTCGCCTCCTTCCTTCCGTATCTTGAATCTTGTTACATTGGTGCCGAAACCCGGGAGGAAGGAGAGACATGCTGTCGGAGAGTCCTCGCCGCCGAGTGGCCTCGCGGTGCCGGAGAGTTCGGGCAGCGCGGACGAAGGGCGTCCGCCAGTGGCTGCCCGAAGCGGTGGCTCTGGGGAAACGGAAGTGCACAGTGCGGCCACCGTCAAAACTTCGGTGGAACGGCGACCTTTGCTGCCGCGCCCCTGGGTCGAGGTGGGGTGGCTTTCGTCCAAGTGGGAGCGGGGGAGTTGCCGCCGTCCGCCAAAGGCCGGAGCCTGTGTCCGTCCCCCGAGGGGGAGGAGCAGGGGGCGGAAGTGCCGGGTGAGCCACCGCCTGCCAGAGGCCGGAGCCTGCGTCCGTCCGCCCAAGGGGGAGGAACAGGGGACGGGGAACCCGCCCCGACTCCCACATAAAGGAGGAGCCACCGCCGGCCGCCAGGGGGCGGACGGTCGAGCCGTCCACCGAAGCCCCAGGGCCATCGCAAGGCACCGCGAAGGAGAGTACTCCGGCTGGTTGAGGAACGAGCGGCAGCATGTCGGGGGACCGGATTTTTTTTTTTTTTTTTTCCTCTCTCCCCTCTCTCTTTCCGGTCGCTCCGAGGGCTCCCATCTCCGTTGTCTCGTCTCGTCGCTGCATACCCCCCACCCCACCCCCCCCGAGGGAGGGGGAGGGAGCTTGCACAGTCGCGGGGGTGCCCCCCGGCCTGTGAGGGGTGATGGGGGTATGTAGTAGAGTAGGCGGGGCGAGACCGTGGTTCGAGTCCGGTGAGTAATTGTGGATTAGCGCCAGCCGTGCGCACACCGGGCTCGAATCCCGTAGGAGATTGGGAGCATAAAAGGAACGAGCGACCGGACCGTCGAAGAGAGAGGTACGGGCCCGAACATGTGTTAAGTTTGTTTTATATATTTGTATTTATGTTTTGTTCGCCGGCGGTCGTCCGTGAGGGGCCGTCGGCTGTTATTATTTATTAAAACTTTATTTTATTGTCTTCCGGTTCTCGCCTCCTTCCTTCCGTATCTTGAATCTTGTTACATCAGGATCCATGCAAATTCCCTCAGACGAGACGATGTACCCTAAGAAGGAAACAGATTGTGCATGAAATTCGCATTTCTCCGCCTTGACAAAAAGACCATTCTCTAACAGCCGCTGAAGCACTCGTCTGACGTGCTGAACATGTTCCTGGAGAGACGAAGAAAATATCAATATGTCATCCAGGTAAACATATATGAACTGATCTACCATGTCTCTCAGCACATCATTGACGAGTGCCTGGAAGACCGCGGGCGAGTTGGAAAGCCCGAAAGGCATAACCAAATATTCAAAGTGCCCTCTGGGGGTGTTAAAAGCGGTCTTCCACTCATCTCCCTCCCTGACGCGGACCAAATGATACGCATTACGCAAGTCCAATTTTGTGAAGACGGATGCTCCTTGCAACCTCTCGAAGGCCGAAGACATCAACGGCAAAGGATAGGTATTCTTCACCGTGATGTTGTTCAGTCCCCGGTAATCAATACAAGGTCGCAAGGAACCATCCTTCTTCCCCACAAAAAAGAACCCCGCCCCCGCTGGAGAAGAGGAAGGGCGAATGATCTTGGCTGCCAGAGAATCAGAAATGTATTTCTCCATGGCCTCCCTCTCTGGAACAGACAAAGAGTATAATTTGCCCTTAGGCGGAGACTTACCCGGCACTAGGTCTATAGCACAATCATAGGGACGATGTGGAGGGAGAGAAGCAGCCCGGGACTTACTGAACACCTCCTTCAGATCGAGGTACTCCTTAGGCACGTTAGACAGATCCTCGGTCTCATCCTGCAAAACGTAAACAGGCACCGTGAAACAAGCAGACAAAAGACAAGACTTATGACAACGGGTGCTCCACTCAGTGACTGCTCCCAGAATCCAGTCAATACGGGGATTGTGCTTCCTGAGCCAGGGGTGACCAAGGACGATGGGAGCGTGAGGTGAGTCCATGAGAAGGAACTGAGTCTCTTCGGAGTGGTTACCAGAGGTGATGAGTGTGATGAAATCCGTGATGTGTGAGAGAGTAGGTAGTGACTGTCCATTGAGTGCGCTGACGGAGATGGGGTGCTCGAGGGAGGAAGTGGAGATGCCATGTTGCTGAGCAAAGGTGTAATCCATGAAATTGCCCTCGGCCCCGGAATCCAGAAGTGCACTGCAGGCGACGTCGTTGGTGGCCCATCTCAGTCTTACCGGAAGGAGGGTAGATGGTGAGGACTTCTCGGTAGAGATCCCGCCCGATAGTAGCCTCGAGTTTACTATTGGGCTTGGTCTTTTACCGGGCAGTTTCTAAGGAGATGACCAGATGCTCCACAGTAGAGGCAAAGACCAAGAGATCTCCGCCGTTCCCTCTCCTCTCGGGAAAGCCGAGCTCTCCCGACCTGCATGGGCTCAAGGTCGAATACTGGACTGACCGCATCCGCCGGACTGGCTTGAAGACCGCTGTATCGTTCTCCAGACTCCTTCATAGCCTCCACTCGTCGAAGGCGTGAATCAACACGTAACGCCAACTCTACCAAGTCATTAAAAGTCTTTGGCAAGTCCAGGGTGTAGATTTCCCGGTGAACGCGATCAGCCAGCCCATGTAGGAAAACGTCCCACTGCGCCTCCTCGTTCCACCGGCACTCCGCCGCAAGGGTGCGAAATTCGATGGTATAATCAGCGACCGTGCGGTTGCCTTGTTTAAGTGCGGTGAGTTTCCGGGCGGCCTCCTTGCCCGCCACCGCACGGTCGAACACTCTTCTCATCTCGGCGGCGAGTGTCGTGAACGAGGCACAGCAAGGATCCTGGTTCTCCCAAACCGCCGTTCCCCACAGCGCCGCCCTCCCCGTGAGTAACGTGAGCACGAAAGCCACCTTAGACTCCTCCCTCTCGAACGTACGGGGCTGTAAAGTGAAGTGAAGAGAACACTTGTTGAGGAATGCTCTACAAAAGTCAGCCTCACCGGAATACGTCTGTGGAACGGGGAGGCGGGGCTCCGAGATGTCCCGTTGTTCTAAAGGTGGTGGGGAAACGGTCGGCGGGGAAACGGTCGGCGGGGCTGGCGCAGTGTGAGCAAAAAGTTGTTGCAGCTGTTGGGAGTGCTCGGACACCTGTGTTACCAGCTCCTGGAGGGCGCGTCCGGTGGCAGAGATGATCTCCTGCTGCTGATCCATTCGAGTTATGCTGTGACTGATGAACTCGGAAAAACTTGTTGAACTCGCTGCATCCATGACTAGGGTCAGATCGTTCTGTCACGGCAATGAAGACTGAATGCAATTGCAAGTTTAATAATCTCCTTTAATAGAGCTTCCCGCCCAATAGAGTCAGATGTACAAGAAACGACTTCTCAACTGAGCAACAGGAAAGAGGGTAATGGTCTCCTTGGAGTCAACGTGGCTAACGTGATGAATTCCAGAACGATAATCCATAGGAGCTGACAGGCCCCAGGAACAACGACAAGAATACCAGAGCTGGAACCACAAACACAGACGATCCAAACAAACACCAGAACTCCAACCAACGATCTGACAAACATGAGACGAAAGACAAGGCGTTAAATAGACAAGAAGTAATAAGCCGCAGCTGCCGCTGATCAGTAATCAGCGGCGACGCCCACACAAAACAATCAGGTGATACATCCCGCAACCTACACACAGACAACAAGATGACACCATAGATCTACGAACCGTGACAAAAACACACACATCAATATGTTCTCTTGTTTCCTGTATATTCACCGGAATGATGACTTTAAAACTTTTACAGTCGAAGCATTTAAAGGTAAGTCAATGTCTGCGCCTACATGTCATGCATTAAAACCCTATAATGCACAGCTAGCCATATCACTGGAGCTCCTCAGGGATGTGTGCTCTCCCCACTGCTCTTCTCCCTCTACACTAATGACTACACCTCTCAAGATCACTCTGTCAAACTCCTGAAATTTGCAGATGACATCACAGTCATCTCCTCATCCAGGAATGGAGACGAGACGAGTTTTAGACAAGCGGTTGAGCGTCTTGCTATTTGGTGTAGTCAAAACAACCTTGAGCTGAATACGCTAAAAACAGTGGAGATGACGGTGGACTTCAGGAGAAGGCCCCTGCACTCCCCATCATGAACAGCACTGTGGCTGCAGTAGAGTCATTCAGCCATTCACAAACTCACAGGACCTGAAGTGGGACATTCACATATGGGGCATTTCCACTGCATAGTACGGCACAGTTTGGCGCGGTACAGCTCACTTTTCGGGCGGGTTTCCACTGGGTACCGAACCTAGAACCTTATCATTTTTTTTGGTACCACCACGGTTGAGGTTCAAAGCGTTCTGTACCGATACCAAAATTTGAAGTGTTTACACACAGATCACTGAATGGGCAGAGAGAATCATGACCAGCATCACAACAAAAAACACATTTTAATACAATTCTCAGGGCCTGTGGGTAGTGACTGGGGTGCCCTTGAGCAAGGCACCGTAAGCAATTTGTTCCCGGGCACTGCAGTGATGTATGTACCAAGTGCTCAAAAAAACCACAACAAATCCCTTCAGCGTTTGCTCACACTTGGACAATAAAGCGAAGTTTGACTCTGATTCTAAGGCATGTTCAAACCCTTTTGAAAAAAGCTTTAAAAGCTTCTAAATATACAACTCCTACAGATAATAGATAGTCACTAACCAACAAGTTGTTTCTGCACAACTAGCCAACTGATGTGCCCCTCCCCCCTCTAGCACACACCTTAAGTTTTAGTTTGCAATTGAATGGAAGTGAAAGAATTGGTCAAATAGTGAGCTATGGTGTGTAAAGGAGGTATGAATGAACTGTAATTACAGCAGCCAGCAGGAGAACCGAGGGGATATTTCATCACACACACGCGCACACATCCCTGGGCTCATGGGCTGTGATTCATGGTGTTGTCGTTGAACCTGCAGACCAAGCATTGGTTAATGGAGTTTGACCGAACACTCCAGACGCACACAACACACACAATGCATTTCCCACCGCTTAACATGAACACAAAACCACCCTGAGAAAGACATTCATCATCATTTTTACCTCAAAATCAACACTCTGAACACCCAAACAAGCCCAGAGATGTCGGGTGAAGAACAGATAGGAGCAAAACATTCTGGAGTTAAATGCGAGCAATGAATCACTTGAGTCCTCCTGTTGAGCAATGAGGTTTCTGTTCATAAATGCAAATTCAGA
>CM056461.1:22147424-22339924 GCA_029783895.1 Triplophysa bombifrons | reverse complement strand
CATTTACTACTGTATTACAAAACTAATTGATGTCATTTTAGTTGCATATGGTTCTTTAAGAAGTCCTTGTAGGATTTCATTCTGAATACAATTACAAATGTACACTAAATTCCCTAAAACCATTTACAGCATTGGGGGTTGAATAATTTTGAACACAACTGTACATTATGTTTTTGAAGAAATGTCATCGGAAGTAAATCTTGCTTTCGGCAAGTTCATCTTTGGACAAGTTCATCTTGTTTTGAGCTGAATGGGCCACATGATTATCATGGCTTGTGTTCCACAGAAGAAAGAAAATCGCAAACTCATGAGAGTGTAAATAAATGGTTTTTCTATTTTTGGGTAAAATATAATCACATCATGCTTCCATGCCACTTTCATCTTGTAGTTAGGGCTGTCACAATAACTGCTCACTGCGATGGTTTCAGATCAACGCAATTGTTGCATGTCTCTATGGATACACTAGGGGGAGCTGTAGTGCCTGCATATTTATGTGTATATATTGTAACTGAAGCATGGCAATACTTTTAAAACGTACCACCACAACACAATTCCTTAAAAATCTAACTGAAAGCATATACCGTAAAAATTAGTTAAAATGTAATTGAAGCTATTCTCAGTGTGAGTCAATTGTGGCCTAATGGTTAAAGAGTTGAACTCGAGACCAGATGGTTGCCGGTTCGATCCTCAGGGCCAGCGGCTGCGGCTGGTTATAAATGCATACAAATTCAACCATCTTCGCGGTTATAGCCTCAGCTTTCTTGCTGTCTGGTGAGTAAAGTTCCTGTTCACACACCAGACAGAGGTTAGTTTTTTATTCAGCAGGTGGAAACGAATGATGCTGTTGAGTACAGATAAAGATTATCAACGTTTGTCACAGAGCAAAGTCAATATTTATAAAGAATTAAATGATCATCTGATTGTAGAGGATTGTTTGGAGATTAGATAAAGGGTGTTTGAGAATGCTGATAAACCTCATCAATTAAATGACCATCTGCAGTCTAGTCATTCTTGAGCTTATTATTCATTTGACATTTTACTGCAGTTTGTTGTTCAGCCAGATAAAATCAAAAGTCACTTGTATAATAGATGAATTGTTCATCTGTACATGCTATTATATGAGATAAAAGTACAAAACAAGTCATAATTAAAATGTATTAAATGAATCCCAAGTAAGTCCCATCTGATATATACCAGACCTTTTCCTTAATGTGAATCTAAATGTTACTAAACTGGTTTAATAAAAGATCATGAAATCTTTTTGTCTTAATTATAGCATGAACATATGAATTGTTGAACAAATACTCATTGTTTCCCCTAGGTTTACGGCTTGGGGGGGGCTGTTTGAGGGTTGTGTAGGGGGTGCGGTCTCTATATTTTCTTTGTGGCTGAGATCCAGACAATACTTTTTTTATGAATAATATTTAATCAATTGAGCCCAGTCGAACAAGTATATAAAAAGTTAACACCTAATGTTTTATCAGGCCATTTATTTTATATTCAGATATAACCAGTATGTATGAAACAAAGAAGGCCCAAGGACTGAGAAAATAAGTTGAAGGCTCTGTTGCTAAAGCAAAGTCTTAGTGGTCTATTTTAATAATTAATAAAACTACTGACAACTAAATGTAACAACTGAAATGGATTTATCATGAGCAGAAGCACACAAAAAGTTACTGGAGCAGGAGGAGCCTGATAAATCACCCAGGGTGACGGCCCAAGGACGTGTCCACAGAGCCAGCAGCCATGGAGAAGATGGGATGGCTGGCGACACCAGGGGGCTGACTGACGGAGAGGTCGATGGTGGAGGAGGAGCCCAGGGTGGAGCCGCACAGATGGAGAGCCAGGGTGACACAGAAGGTCCGGAGGGCCAAGGCCGAACCAACGGCTCAGGTGACTGAGACAGGGATCCGGAAGACTGTGGCGGAGCCAAAGCGACAGAGGATGGAGCCGGAGGGAAGGAGGAGCCTGACAGAGTAATCGAGGTGGAGTGACAAGGCGCAGCACGAGGATTGGAGCCCGTAGGCGGCAGATGGTCGAAAGACTGACCAAGGCGGGCCTGAAGGACAAGGGAGCCTGGTGGAGCTGGTGGGACGTGGTGAAGATACCAGGGGATTGCAAAAACCTATGTAAAATGTATAGGATAAAGCAATGTAAGTCGCTTTGGATACAAGTGTCTGCCAAATGCCAAAATGTAAATGTAAATATAAATGTAAGATGAGGGAGCCAAGGTTTAGCCGTTGGGTTGGAGGGCCGAGGTGAAGTCCGGGTTTTGGAGACATGAGATATTCTAACCTCGATGTCCAAGAGGACTCCCACGGCAGCACACGGTGTTGCCTGCTTACACACCTGGTCAGACTTGTCATCGAGCTCGGGCTCCCCACTCAAGCAAACGTAACACAATCTAAACACACATTGAAGTATGGAAAATACAGGTCTGAAATACATAGGGGAACAAAGGGGAACGTAATCAGGGAGAGCAGAAAAAGGTGTGGGGCAATTAACAAATGGGGAAATAATTGAGGGAACACAGGCAAAACAGGAATACAGAAACAAAACCAAACAGACTAAAACTGTGATAGCAGGTTGCGTCTTTGGCGTGAGAGCAGCGTTCACTGAGCAGAAAGGGTTCAAATGAAGATGGAAGATATCGGCCACATAAACGTCCTTGAGTGCACGTGATGTGTACAGAACAGTTATGTAGACGCACTGCTCAATTTAAACCACAGAAATACTCTGATGTTTTGAATGCTTGATCCTGTCTCGCGGTGTGGATGGAACGAAGCCAAGCAGGGTGAAAACCTGTCATCTGGTGGTGACTGGAAAGGACTGTTGTTGCTTGTCAGGGGCAGGGCGTGCGTCATTTCTGTACTTCGACTCGGAGCAGGAGAGCGAATGTTGCCATTTAAAAAAAAAGCAAATATTTTTATCTGATTGCTTTTCAGGTGGTTGACGCAACATATTGTCCTACACGCGATCTCTGTCCGCGGGTGGGAGTGTTCTTACCTGTGTATGAGTGTGCACCTGCGCATCTGGCTGGAACTCGATACGGAGAGCAGAGAAGAATTGTAAACATGAGAGAGAAATGACATGCCGCCGTATAACATTTACATTTATGCATTTATCAGACACTTTTATCCAAAGTGACTTAAATTTCAGTGCATTATATATTTGTTTCTGACTATATGGAATCCCCTGGATCAAACCCATGACCTTGGCATTGCTAGTGCCATGCTCTAACCACTGAGACACAGGAAAGCTATATATATATAACTAAGCAAATACCATAATGCTATTTAATTTGTTTAATAAAAGAACAAGGTATAGGCATGTTCTGTCGGAAACGTAGCCTTAAATGCTCTTTTCTTGTGATCTGGCACTATATAGAAAAATTAACTTGACCTTCTAGGGGGGCATGGGTGCCATTGGAGCGGAGGGGCGTCCCCTACAGTAATGGACAATATAATATAATAATGTAATATAAAACATTGAACACTTGCATGGATTGTTTCATAATACTGTAGTTCAACACGAATGCACAACAACCACATCCATCAATTTATTAAGCAGACGATGTTGTGAGACCAACATGAGGGAAACACAAGAGAGAAGCAACACTGACAGTAGTGACATTGAGTGTAGTGTGTTAGCGTCAGGTGTGTGAATAATGTGAGCGTGAGTGAGCCGAGGGTCAGCGGAGGTCTCAGAACAAATACACAGACATGAAGACAGATCTCATGTTGTTTCCTGCTGTCTGATTGTTGTGCTCATGGGTTCAGAGAGGGAGGCTTCACCACTCATAAGCTAAATCCCTCACTCAACAGGACATCAGTCATTGTGTTGCCGTACATGCCGTTTTTGCGCATCTGAAAGGTAATTCGTGCCAATGTATCCATTGACTCAGCCACAAAAGATACACACCCCCACAAACACAATACACACATTCTACAACAGAATAATGCAGGTCATTCTCTCACCGCACAAAGACCACTATTGTCTCACACCATAAAAGACAAATATGAGCTGCCCTGTCTGTGCGTGTGTGTTGGTGGGTGTGTGCGTGTGTGTTTGCTGTGGTCACCAGAAGCTGATCACAAACAACTTTACAAACTTCATTTTATTTTACACAGCAGGAAAAAACATAGCTGACATGATGTACAGGAAGACGGAGTTAAAGAACTCCTGAATAATATCCTTTGAATACTCATTAACACAGACAATGGGAAATATATGTGCACGGAGCGATGACGTCTGTCCTATAAAATCTCAGCTAGCACTGGTAGATCTGGCGCACGTAGCACATAGGATTACGTTCAACATCGCGAGTCAAATTATCCAAACACATCGTCACACATCAACAACCAAAAAGGAGAAGCACTTCAGGCTATCCGTTTCAAGGTACAGTCACTAATGTGAAAAAAAGACGAGTTAACTATTGCACTCACTGAAAGCATGATGACATGGTGAAGGGTAAGACACCATAGGTTACAGTGAGATACAATGAGGTGTTATTTCCGGTTATATTTATTAACTATGGTCTGTTGCTCCCTGTTAATCCTAAACAGTTAAATATAGGACTTAAACATACATACATTATCAGCGAAGAAGAAATATTCTTAACATCACTAAGTACAAAATCTTCAAAAAGAAAGTAATGGCTGGAGAACGATAGCATTTCACTTTTTCTCCTCCCACACAGCTCCGTTGCAGACATTTAGCGGCCGAACGCAAATCACAGAAGGCTGAAGGAGACTAACAGGGAATCGTAGCAGAACCCTTTGGATTAAACAACTAAGTTACAGACTTTTAATACCGCTGTGTTTCATGCGTGAGTGAGCACGAACACACTCATTATTAAATGTTTGGGAGATGTGAAAAAGGGTCATTATTACAAACTAAAATCAACATAACACAATCTGCTGTCATCTGCCATTAAATGCATAGACAGGCAAGAATATTTGAACCCATTTACACATATTTATATTTGTGTAAAAATGTAAACACATTTCTAACTATTCTGCAGAATTCCCCAAATTTGTGTAGTACGTGCGTGTGCTGTGGTTTTGTGGCCTGCGTCTTTTCTGTTACGCGTAACCTTCACCATTCATATGTTGACAGACCCGCTGTTAAACACACTGCCAGAGACAAAAGAGCCTCCTACCCACAAACACACACTTCAACTGCGGTTACCGGCTCTTAAAGCACCTTTGTGTTTCTAATGAAACCTCAGGAGGTGTTAAAGATGAACAATACTGACAGAAACATCCTACAACCATTCCTGCTAGAGTAATGAACTCTATCCCTAAAAAATAGATTAGACTAAATTACATTTAGTCATAGTTCACACAAAAATAAAATGAAATTCGGTCATCATTTATTCACTCTTGTGTGTTTGTAAACCTGTACGTAAGTCTTTCTTTAGTGAAACACAAAATACGATATTTTGAGAAATGTATTTGTAATGAAATGTTTGTAAATAGTTTTCTGTTCATTAAATAGAAGTCAATGGAGTTCGGTTATCAACATCCTTCAAAATATAGTAATATAATATTCAAAATACAATAAAGGATGAGCAAACAGAGAACGAATTTTCATAACTGAGTGAACAATTCCTTTAAAGCCTTCAGAAGATCCTCATTTTAAAGAAGCCCGAGTCACAGCGTTTATTGGACAGACCATCATTTTAAGTTTGATTTGGCCAGATTTTATTCAAAATGTCAATAGAAATCCATCCTCTTTCAGCATCTGTGCAAGCTTATATACTGCCCTCATTACAGTGCTTGAATATTTGAATATTCGTTTATTTAAATTAAGTTCAAAATGACGTAATTTGTTACGTTTTTATTAAGTCACAATTTCATATCAAGCGTATAATTATCATAAAAAAATCATAACACATTAACATAATATCCTGTATATAGGTTTTTATTGTTGAAAAAAGAAGAAATATATAAAAACTGCATTTAAACCTGCACGGACCAATATAGTACAAAAAGAAAATAGACAAAACAAAACGAACGAAACGCATCGTATATTGACCATCTGTGTTATTTGGTTATCTTGTTTATTTAGTTTGACATGTTCTTGATAAGAAAAAAACTAGCCTATAGGCCTATTTTAAATACCCTGCAAAAAAGACGGAGCCATAGTTCTTGTTTCCATGTTTATTAGGTGACCGTCATCTGATGAAGAAGATCTGCTGATCAGCCCAGTATGTAAATATTGTTTTCTTTGTCGTTCACAGTCAGTGTCTCTCTTGTTTAGCTTTGCATCCATAAATAAGGTATTTATTTCAACTGAGGTAAGAAATCACAGTGTGTTTAAAAACAAACAAAAAAGGCATCCATGCAAATGTTTTTACAGGCTGTAACTTGAAGGCGACGACCCTATTTGAACTTCTAGACGGAACATTCAAGCTTTTAGGGATGGAAAAAGATGCCAGTGTCATGTAATGGCCAAGTTCAGTAACATAAGTCGCAGTGAAATGTACATTTTTTTTATGTTTCAAGTTGTTTAAATTAGCATTTCTTAATATATTTTTAACTAACAAATATGGATTTACTAAGAACAGCCGCTCCAAACCAGTTATGGTAATACATTGATTATTGTTAATCATTTAATATTACGTTGGTATTTTTATACCTAATGTAAGTAATGTTAGTGAATTCTGTGGCTCAGCAGTTTTGAAACATTTTAATATGGTGATGGGAGCCGAGCATAACATGCGATCCGGGCATCTGGTGTGTAAACTTAAAATATTTAAACTAGCTTATGATCTGAGTGAACAAAGATTTAAGGAACACATACAAAGAATTTTTATATTTTCTGTATATTATAAAATCCTTACAGATGAAGTGAAGAAGAGTTAAATAAGACGTGACAACGCTAAGGTCTTCTGTAGCGATAACTTAACCTTGTGCTGACGCAGTTTTATTCTTAAGAAAAATACCAATATTCGAATAGCATTTTTAATATTCAAATAGTTATTGCGGATCGAATATTCGAACATTCGTGCACATCCCTATAACATATGACTTATAATGTGTCATGTTAACTTCTTGAGCATCACTGAATGTTTGACAATCTTTTGTAATAGTTGTGCGAGTCTGTCAGTCTGTAAAGATGGATCTCGACATCAACATCATTCAGTTAGTGCTGGACAAATCCGAACATGCGTAAATCCATCTTAAATATATGTACAGGTGCTGATCATGATATAAGAATATCATCAAAAAGTTGATTTATTTTACTAATTCCATTCATAAAGTGAAACTTGTATAATGTGTACATTCATTCCACACAGACTGATATATTTCAAGTGTTTATTTCTTTTAATTTTGATGATTATAACTGACAACTAATGAAAACCCCAAATTCAGTATCTCAGAAAATTAGAATATTACTTAAGACCAATACAAAGAAAGGATTTTTAGAAATCTTGGCCAACTGAAAAGTATGAACATGAAAAGTATGAACATGTACAGTACTCAATACTTAGTTGGTGCTCCTTTTGCCTGAATTACTGCAGCAATGCGGCGTGGCATGGAGTCGATCAGTCTGTGGCACTGCTCAAGTGTTATGAGAGCCCAGGTTGCTCTGATAGTGGCGTTCAGCTCTTCTGCATTGTTGTGTTCTGGCATATCGCATCTTCCTCTTCACAATACCACATAGATTTTCTATGGGGTTAAGGTCAGGCGAGTTTGGTGGCCAATTAAGAACAGGGATACCATGGTCCTTAAACCAGGTACTGGTAGCTTTGGCACTGTGTACAAGTGCCAAGTCATGTTGGAAAATGAAATCTGCATCTCCATAAAGTTGGTCAGCAGCAGAAAGCATGAAGTGCTCTAAAACTTCCTGGTATACGGCTGTGTTGACCTTGGACCTCAGAAAACACAGTGGACCAACACCAGCAGATGACATGGCACCCCAAACCATCACTGTCTGTGGAAACTTTACACTGGACCTCAAGCAACATGGATTCTGTGCCTCTCCTCTCTTCCTTCAGACTCTGGGACCCTGATTTCCAAAGGAAATGCTAAATTGACTTTCATCAGAGAACATAACTTTGGACCACTCAGCAGCAGTCCAGTCCTTTTTGCCTTTAGCCCAGGCGAGACGCTTCTGACACTATCTGTTGTTCAAGAGTGGGTTGCTACAATAAATGCGAGAGCTGAAACCCATGTCTTGCATACGTCTGTGCGTAGTGGTTCTAGAAGCACTCCAGCTGCAGTCCACTCTTTGTGAATCTCCCCCACATTTTTGAATGGGTTCTCCAGGTTGCGGTTATCCCTATTGCCTGTACACTTTTTTCTACCACGCCTTCTCATCTCTTAATGTGCTCATGACACAGAGTTCTGTGAACAGCGAGCCACTTTTGCAATGACCTTTTGTGTCTTGCTCTCCTTGTGCATGGTGTCAATGGTCATCTTTTGGACAACTGCCAAGTCAGCAGTCTTCCCCATGATTGTGTAGACTACAGAACTAGACTGAGAGACCATTAAAAGGCCTTTGCAGGTGTTTGAGTTAATAAGCTGATTAGAGTGTGGCACCAGGTGTCTTCAACATTGAACCTTTTCACAATATTCAAATTTTCTGAGATACTGATTTGGGGTTTTCATTAGTTGTCAGTTATAATAATCAAAATATACATATGAAATATATCAGTTGGTGTGGAATGAATGTACACATTATACAAGTTTCACTTTTTGAATAGAATTAGTGAAAGAAAATCAACTTTTTGATGATATTCTAATTATTTGACCAGCACCTGTATATTAATCGCAATACTCTCTTTATATTTCTGCAAAACTAATAACACAAGTTCATCCAGGTACTGTGAGTCATCTGGACCTCGGAAATAAATAAAATCAGTATACTTGTTATTGTTTAGTTCAAACATTTGTGGCTTTCATGTCAAATACAAATCTTCTTTCCTATCAGCTTTAGTTACAAATGTTTTGTGTCCAGTGACTGACTAATGTGGCAAGCTGTGTGTAATCAGCAAAACTTCACAGATCATGTTCCCAGCATCACCCGGTCCTGTAGATTCATCCTCTATAACATTAGGAAAATTAGACCTTTCTTGTCCGAGCATGCTATGCAAGTCCAAGTCCAGACTCTTGTTCTGTCAAGACTGGACTATTGTAATTTGTGAAATAATCCAGTCCATCCAGTCGGTTGGTATGGCAAGAAAAAGCCTGACATGGTGATCAGGAGCCCAGTGTGATTGGCTGTACTTGTGACACATGAGGTAAACTACTCTGATATATTTTGAAAGTGATTGAATTCTGAAGTGTTTTGTGTTTAAAGAAGATTTTCACATTTAAAGGGGTGTAACACAGGGTTTATGCCAATTTTATATTAATCTTGAGTACCTATTGAGTAGTATTGCTTTCTTCGTATCTTCGAAGAGTATTAAGTTTGATAACATTTATAAAAGATAGATACAGCTTTACGATTGTTTCCGAAAACATACAGCGCATGCGGGGGGAGGGGTAGGCTGAACTAAAGCATATCCAGCGTATCCATTGTCAACAAAACCATATGTCCGTATGTCCGGCATCTTTTAGCACTGGGACGGCGCCATATATCAGTTTCAAACCATCTCCAAATCCAGCGTTATATCCTCAGTTTATATAACATTCATCACCCAAATAAAGAGAACAAACAAACACATATGATCTCTCTCTCCTGCTTACAAGTGAAAGTGACGTCTGTGCATGCTCCTTCTCCTGCTCTCCTGTGGCCGTGCTGTGTGCTTTTCCAGGAGATTTCTCCAATAAGGGACTCAGAAAAGTTAGTACAAAACAGTTTTATATGTTTGAAAAAACTTTCCGAAACCTGTATGATCACTGGGGGAGTGTATCCAGCACAGAAATACTACGTTACACGCCCAACTCGTTTTTTGACAAGTTGACCATATTAAGCATGACAAGACAACACGTTTAACACTGTAAAGAAGTCAATATGCATGACACATCATTGCACGGCCGCTTCAAGAACAATGAAAAGCTGACGTCAGTCAGTGTGTTTCAGCTCCTGTAATTACAGAGCAAGTGTTTTTGGGGATAGACCTCCTGAGGTGTTCTCAGGGAATAATGGTGAAGAGTTTGCTGAAGGTGAGAGGCTGCTGTAGTATAAAGCGTGTGAGAGGACGAAACCTCCTGTGTTCAGATAATTACTGCTTCACTTTTGCTCAGGTGCAGCACTAATTACACCCCCACGCACGCACACACACAATCATTTATTTTAAATAGGTCTGATATGCAGCTGTAAACAATAGAGAGACATTATGAAAAAGTTGTTCACAAAATGTTTCAAGAACCCAAAAGACTGCACGCTGAAGACATCTGCTGGTGAATAAAGAGTAAACAAAATGGAAAGACTTAAAGGAATCGTTCACTTCAGAATTAAAATGTTATCCTCATTCACTCACCCTCATGTCATACCATGTCAGTCCATCTCTTTATTTTTTCTGTAGAAACTAATCTAATGTTGATGAGGAAAACATTTCAGGATCTTTCTCCATAAAATGGATTTAATGGGGGGCACCCTGATTTAAGGTCCAAATTTCACTTTCTTTGTAGCTTTAAATGACTAAAAGTGACATCAGCCGATGAATTAGGTCCTTTTCTAGCGAAGTGATTAGTAATTTTCTAAGAAAAATTCCACTTTTTCTACTTTTTAACCACAAATATACGGCTTGCATCCAACGGTGTTGCATGTTCCCAACTTCCCATAACAAGTAATCACCTTGGAAAGGTCACGCGTCTGACGTTTATTCATCCCGGATAAGCAAACAAGCGGACCATTTTATACAATAATCTGCCTCAAAAACAATGTTTCACAAAACATCCAGCAAGAACTAAAAGGTTTTCCTCCTCACCACTTGTAAACAATGGGTCAGTACACCCGCTTACATAAGACGCATGACCTTTCCAACAAGATTATTTATTAGGGGAAGTCGTGAACGGCTCTGTGCAAGCTGTGTATTTGTGGTTAAAAAAAAGTACAAAAAGTTAAATTTGTCTTTAAAAGTGACAAATAGTTTCGCAAGAAAACACCTTAATTCATAAGTAGGTGTTTTATTTAGCCATTTAAAGCAGTAAAGAAACTAATATATGAAGAGCTCTTTTCCAAAGTTTTCATGAAAATTACATTGTTTTACCTAGACCCATACATTTTGTTAACACTCCATTTATACTGTTAAAATGGTCTGTTGGCTCAGTCTGAACATGTTAAACAATGATTGTTAAATAAAACAACAATATTGTCGATTATGAATCAAAACTCTACAAATCCATATCCTTTTTTTCAAAAAAAAATTGGTTCATTTCTTTTTAAAAACAAACAAACAAGAGAACATGAAACATATGACGTCATGGACTCATACTATAAATTAATATTAATCAAATAAATGCAAATGCATGAAATAAATAACAGCCAAATAAAATAAATAGTAACAAACTAAATAGTAAATGTAGTAGAGTAGGCGGGGCGAGACCGTGGTTCGAGTCCGGTGAGTAATTGTGGATTAGCGCCAGCTGTGCGCACACCGGGCTCGAATCTCGTAGGAGATGGGGAGCATAAAAGGAACGAGCGACCGGACCGTCGAAGAGAGAGGACCGGGCCCGAACATGTGTTAAGTTTGTTTTATATATTTGTATTTATGTTTTGTTCGCCGGCGGTCGTCCGTGAGGGGCCGTCGGCTGTTATTATTTATTAAAACTTTAATTTATTGACTTCCGGTTCTCGCCTCCTTCCTTCCCTTTTATGAGGTGTGTTACAGTAAAATAAAATAAATATTTTCAATTTCATGTTTCAATATTTTCCAATACATACAACAAATAATTTAGAAATAACACATACAAATACCACTAACGAGCGTATTCTGATTGGTCGAGAGGACATATCGCATTTAGGCTAAAAACAGGTTTGGCATGAAACATTGATTTTTTTGTGTGTTTTCCTATAAAACCTGGAATTAGTTTGTGCAGAAGAAATAAAGACATGGACGTCTTGCATGACATAAGTAAGTATACAATTCAATCCACATTTTGGTTCACATGTAAACTAAACGCATTGCTCTGGAACCATCTAGCTGTCAAAAAAAACTTTAACGCAAATGTGCTGTGTTTTACTTTATAATAACCAAATGAGTGATTAACAAAAATAACACATGATAAGTATAGTTCCCTTTCTGTTGGTCTCTCGACGTTGTGTCGAGAACGACAGATGGGGTTTGCCCTTGAGAACCAATCAACTCTGACTACTATAGAAAAGGCCAATGAAATTTGCATGCCGGTCTCCGCCCCCGGATGTCCGGTATAAAAGGAAGCTGGCGTGCAGCATTCATTTACCTTTTGTTCTTCAGAGCCTTCGCTCATGAGTACAACGACTAATTCGAAGAATTCTACTACTACAACTGCACTGCCGGATCTACAACGTATTACAGCGGATCGTCCCTACCTGCAGTGACCTTCCCCTGGGCGTCTTGGCGGTTCCAGTGGTGTCAGAGCTTTTTCCAAAAAGTCCTTTTCAGTACTGAGCACTCTACAGCGCGGCATGTCCTGCTGTTCTCTTGGGTGCGACACCCTCATCGAGGAGGGGGACAGACACGATCGCTGCGTTAGGTGTCTGGGTGTCCAGAGGTTGAGATGTCGGCCATGCTAACGCAGGCTGCCGCGAGCAGTGTACTGGGCTGCAGTGTACGCCACTGCCTCTCCCCCAATGCCCGCGGTTGGATACTTGGCACCTGGGGTCGGAACGCGGTGCAAAGCCACGCCCACCCCCGGTGCTTTTTTTCCCGGAGGTGCATGAGGAGTTGTGTCGGACCTGGGGCGCGCGACTCATGGCTCGCTCCTGTCAGACCAGCTCCGCCTCCCTCACTTTCCTCGATGGTGGGGCAGCCAAGGGTTGTGTCGAGATCCCCCAGGTGGAGCGTGCGGTTGCGGTGCACCTGTGCCCGCAGATGGCTGCCACCTGGAGGACTTGACCTCGCCTTCCTGTAAGACTTCGGCATCTCTGGTGGCGAAGGCTTACAGTGCTGCGGGCCAGGCTGCCTCCTCTCTCCATGCCATGGCCATCCTGCAGGTCCATCAGGCTAAGCCATTGAGAGAGCTCCATGAGGGCAAGGCCGACCCGGGTATTATGTAGGAACTCCGTGCTGCCACTGACCTCACTCTACGGGTGACTAAGGTGACGGCACGGGCACTGGGTCGGACGATGTCCACACTAGTGGTCCAAGAGAGACACCTCTGGCATAACCTTGTGAGGATGAGTAACTTTCTTGACGCACCCATCTCGCAGGGGGGGCTGTTTGGTGACACCATCGAGAGCTTCGCACACCAATTCTGTGCGGTGAAAGAGCAGACGGAGGCTATAAGCCATATCCTACCCCCAGGCCTCCGAGTTCCTGCACAACGTCTGCTCCCCGGCAGCCCAGGGCCCCTTCGACCTTTGAACCGGCTCCCATACAACCCCAGGCTGCACCCCGGAAGAAGAGCTTAAAGGGAAAACCTCCACCCCGTCAGCAACCTTCTAGAAAGAAGCAACCCTGACGGGAAGACCCCGGGGGAAATAACATCGGGCCTGACCCTCACAGCACTACCTCTGACCAGTCGGAACGGGACGATCCCTGCCTCGTCTCCAAAGCCGGGCTCTTTTCAGGGCCTGGCGCCCACTTATTCACAAAGATAGCTTCTGTTTCCTCCGGGTGTTCATTCCAGCCTGATCGCACACTCCACTGGACTGTGCTCGGCAAACCGACCTCACACCCTGGCGAGGTGTGAGGTCGTACACACACGACAGCTGTCACCATTCTCAAACCGACAGTGCGTGCCGTTGTCCCGCCAGGCAGGCAATAAGGCGGAGCCAACCTTCCCTCCGGGGAAACCCCCGCGACATACGGTTAGCTCCGCCGGCCAACGAACCACCCTCCGTGGGAATGGTGAAGCAGACCGTCCCCTTGGTCCGCCTGTCACAGTCCCTGGGAGCTTGGCAAAACCTGCCCACACTGTCTCGGTGGCTGATGCGGACAGTCCGTCTTGGCTACTCAATCCAGTTCGCCAGAGACTCTCCCAAGTTTCGGGGCATCATCTCTCCCTCTCTCAGAGGCAGGGACGCCTCCGTACTTCGGGCAGAGGTCTCCACCCATCTGGCGAAACAGGCAATCAAGTCCGTCCCTCAAGCCAAGATGTTCAGCGTGTTTTACAGCCCGTACTTCATGGTTCCCAAAAATGACTGAGGGTTTGCGCCCCATCCTAGATTGTACCCTGAACAAGCACCTTCACAAGCTGCCGTTCAGGATGCTCACGCAGAGGCGCATCCTGACATCTATCAGGTGTCAGGATTGGTTCGTGGCAATCGACCTGAAGGACGCTTACTTTCATGTCTCGATCCTCCCTCGAAACCGGCCGCTCCTACAGTTCACGTTCGAGGGGCGGGCATATCAGTACAGAGTCCTCCCCTTCGGTCTTCCGAAGATCGTGGAAGCCGCCCATTCTCCCCTTCGGGAAAAAGGTGTGCGGGTACTCAACTATCTCGACGACTGGCTTATCTTGGCACACTCGCGAGATCTGTTGTGTACACAGAGGGACCTGGTGCTCCGGCATCTAGATTGATTGGGATTTCAGGTCAACCGAGAAAAGAGCAAACTCTCCCCAGTGCAGAGCATCCTCTTCCTCGGTATGGAACGATACTCTGTCAGCATGATGGCGCAGCTGTCCGCAGCACGCGCCCAGTCAGTGTTGACCTGCCTGGAACACTTCAGGCAGTCGGCGGTTCCCCTGAAACAATTTCAGAGGCTCCTGGGACACATGGCGTCCTCCGCAGGGGTAATATCACTCGGACTGCTGCACATGAGACCGCTTCAGCACTGGCTACAGAGTCGAGTTTCGAGGACGGCATGGCACACCGGCAGCAGGCGCATGGTGGTAACGCCCTGCTGCCAACGCACACTAACCCCTTGGTCTTCCATGACCTTTCTCCGAGCGGGGGTTGCCCTCGGGCAGGCTACGAGGCATGTTGTGGTGACGACAGACGCCTCGCTGCCGGGTTGGGGCACAGTGTGCAACAGGCACGCAGAAGTGAGGCGCTGGACGGGCCCCCGTCTGCGCTGGCATATCAATTGCCTAGAGTTGTGGACTGTGCTGCTTGCGCTGAGAAGGCTTCTGCCTCTAGTGCAGGGTCAGCATGTGCTGGTCCGCCTGGACAGCACGACAGCTGTAGCGTACATCAATCGCCAGGGTGGCGTACACTCACGGCAGCTAACACAACTTGCCTGACATCTCCTCCTGTGGAGTCAGCAGGTGACCCGTTCCCTGCGGGCCACTCACATCCCAGACAATCTGAACGAGACAGCCGACGCGCTCTCTCGTCAGTATACGCCTTGCGGAGAGTGGCGACTCCACCCCCGTGCAGTCCAGCTCATTTGGGTTCTGTTTGGACAGGCACAGATAGACCTCTTTGCCTCTCACGACACCACCCATTGTCCGCTTTGGTACTCCCTGACCGAGGCCCCCCTCGGCACGGAGGCCCTGGCGCACAGCTGGCCGCGGCACAAGCGGAAGTACGCCTTCCCCCCCAGTGAGCCTCCTTGCACAGACTCTGTGCAAGGTCAGGGAAGAGGAGCAACCGCACTTGGTTCTCGGAGCTGATGCTGTTGACAACAGCCCCCCCGGCCCATTCCCCTGACAGAGGACCTGCTCTCTCAGGGGATGGGCACGTTCTGGCATCCCAGGCCAGACCTCTGGAACCTCCATGTCTGGTCTCTGGACGGGACGAGGAGATCCTGAGCAGGTTACACCCCTCTGTGGCTGAAACCATTGCACAGGCCAGGGCCCCATCCACTAGGCGGTTATACGCCTACAAATGGCACCTCTTCTCGTCCTGGTGTCTCTCACAATGAGAAGACCCACGGAGATGCTCGGTCGGGATTGTGTTGTCCTTCCTACAACAGAGATTGGAGACTAACATCTCCCCTTCCACACTGAAAGTGTATGTTGCCTCAATTGCCTCTCATCACAACTCAGTGGATGGAAAATCTCTAGGGCAGCACGACCTGGTCATAAGGGGCGCGAGAAGGCGGAATCCGCCTCGTCTCCGCTCTGTACCCTCTTGGGACCTTAATGTGGACCTAGTTGGGCCCCCCTTCGAGCCCCTCGAAAGCTCCGATCTTCCTCACCTAACGAGTAAGATGGCCCTTCTGGTGGCGCTCGCTTCCTTCAAGAGGGTGGGGACATCCAAGCATTCTCTGTGTCCCCGGATTGCCTTGAATTCGGCCCTGGTAACTCTCACGTTATCCTGAGACCCAGGCCCGGATACGTGCCCAAAGTTCCCACTACTCCATTCCGGGACCAAGTGGTGAACTTGCAGGCGCTCCACATCGGGGAGGAAAACCCAACCCGATCCGTGTTGTGTCCAGTACGCGCACTGCACCTCTACTTGGATCTCACGTAGAGCTTCAGGAGCTCTGATCAGCTCTTTGTCTGTTTTGGAGGACAGCAGAAGGGGAAGGCTGTCTCCAAGCAGAGATTAGCGCACTGGATCGTGGATGCCATAAGGACTGCATACCGGAATACCGGTTTTACAACCTCTGCGTAAACCCGGTGTCAGCCCACGTCCTGCGTGGCGATATGTAGGACTGGCATCCGGGGGGGGCGTATGCCTGCGAAAGCACCTTCCCACCCTCCAAGAGGTTGGGTCAGTGTGCTATCTACCTTTGTCTTAACCAAACACATGGCTAAGAAACTGGTACCTCATCTACCTCCCTTCTTACCCAAACACTGGTTAAGAACAGGCATTCCATCCATCACTAAGCATGCACCCCCTGGGGGTTGGCTGGGCAGAGCAGCCTTCCCCCTTAGGCCGGGATACCATATGACCTATCACAGATAGCTCTAACCGGACCTAGTGCTACCGGACGCTGTAACACCCCTCCGTGGGCTGTTCCGTCTGATATATCCTCATGAGAATGGTTCCCACTCTCGGTAACCCATGAGCTTCCCCAGGTGGACCTCCACCTCGCGGTTAACTACCCATTCCGCACGTTCCATGCGTTCTCCTCCAAGGACGAGACCATACCTATATCCACCATATTCCTCCCCTCGGGTAGGAGGTGGCCTCTGCAGCGCTTCTCCGACTAAGAGTTGCGCTTACCAGGTGTAAACCCGAGCCGGACGGCCTCTCGCCAGTAGAGAGCTAAGGCCCCATCCGTGAAAGGTTACCGGTCAGGGCTGTACCCATCTTTCTCCAAGAAAGCTCTGGTACCCCCCGACCACCACACTGGAAGGTTACAGTTTCACAAAAGCTTCGAGCTGACACGCCCAGGCCTGTTTCCGTCGCTTTGCTAGAGATTGTGACGCGATACAGCATTGTGGCGTTTTCCATAGGCAACCCCATCTGTCGTTCTCGATACAACGCCGAGAGACCGACAGAAAGGGAACGTCTTGGTTACATATATAACCTCAGTTACCTGGGGGAGGGAACGAGACGTTGTGTCCCTTATGCCACAAACACGTATCGTATTCTGCTGCAGTCGTGAGAGGCTCTCAGGCTCTTCAGAACAAGATGTAAATGAATGCTGCACGCCGGCTTCGTTTTATACCGGATATCCGGGGGCGGAGCCCGGCATGCAAATTTCATTCGCCAAATTTCATTGGCCTTTTCTATAGTAGTCAGAGTTGATTGGTTCTCAAGGGCGAACCCCATCTGTCGTTCTCGACACAACGTCTCGTTCCCTCCATCAGGGAACTGAGGTTACATACGTAACCAAGACGTTTACTCAAGAAAGCCAAGCATATGAAAACGAATCAATAATTATCTAAATATGATGACACACAAATAACATATTAAGTATTAGCTGAGACTCACATGAACACTGTACATTTGGTTTTGTAAATCAATTACATAAATGCTATTGAGCTTTAAAGGGGTGATATGGTGTGAATCCCCCTTTTTTGTCTTTTTGTGTCATAAGTTACCCATGCATGTATAAGAAACGTACAATTGCAAATATGAAAGAGTGGGAACAAAAGATGCATTCTATCTAAAAGCGAATGCTCACCCAGACCTGCCTGAAACACCTTGTGTAACCACACCCTCACAAATCTACATCAGTTGGTGGTCTGATTTGGCTAAAACCGCCCAAATATATACTCAAGTAAGGTGATGTACCTGTCAGTACAATTGAAGAGGAACCTGATGTTCCAACCTGATGTTCAGAGGCATTACATTTCGATCACACGCTCTAGTATTCCACCAATCACTACACCAATCAGAGCACACCTCGCTTTTCAGAGCGAAGAGCTTTGATAAAAATCTGCGCCTTTCATAGAGTGGGAGCAAAGAGGAGATACAAACATGCACGGTGTGTGGAAAATACAGCATTTTTTAACCTAACATCATGTACACACATTGTATTACATCTGAAACAAACCATAAAAAAGTCTAGCACAATAAAAAAGTCTAGCGCAACCTCTGGTGTGTACGTTTGAAAATGCGTGTGCTGCAGTCAAACAGAGAGGTGAGTAGACTAGTGCCGTCAGTTAAACAGAGTGGATGTAGCCGCGAATGATGAAAGAAGATGAAAAGAACAATTGACAACCTTTTCTTGAATAATGTTTAGTTAAGGCCTGCCCTGATCCGTCAGAAAATCATAAGCAATGCTCTGACACGGAGCCGTCAAGCCCTGGTCCATTTATCTTGAGATCTTTTAAGTTTAAATTTCAGTTCAGTGAAGCACTTTAATCACCAACACTTTTTCAGTAAGTTACTTTTCTTGTAGGTTTGTGCTTCAAATAAAGAACTTTATATTGACAAGTTTGTTAGTTAATCATTTACAAGTCAATTATGCCTATATGGATTTTTTTTTAAAGTGAACCAGTAAAACCAGTTAAATATTAAATGGCTTAAATGCGATGTGGTCAAAAATTTGGGTGCACCTAAGAAATAAAGTTAAGCGCACCATTGCAAAAGGTTAGTCTAGAGCCCTGCAGGATATAGGCTACATCAACAGATAATACATAAACACAATTTTTTGCAATGATCACTCAATTTATGTGATCAAACACTTAATATGACATGACAAAGATATGTAATGGAGGCAGGATTGCCTATTTAAAAATTTAACAATACACTTTATGGTCCAAAATTAGTATTTTTTTTTATTGATTTATCAAAAATGTGACAAATTTAGCAGAAATCACAGGGCTCTACTCATGTAGCAAACAAATATGATAAGCTCATTGCGAGAGTAAAAAACAGGCCCATTGTTTATTTACTTTATAGCATTCCATTTTACCAAATAGGTAACAACTTGGCATTGAATCACCATCATGGATTAAAGTGAAAAAAATTCTTCTGACTGAACTTATTTTTCAGGCCAATATTCCTTTAACCGACATGTCGAGACCAATAGCGTTTTAAGGGGAGGTGTTATAAACCGCTTTATTATTGCCAATTTACGTATTTTAAAAGCAATTTTTAATCTATTAAAAAAGATTTGACAAATAATCAACCATATACATAATTTGTCAGTCCATGTTTTTATTTATCCAATCAATCAACCAACCAAACAATGTTTTCTGAAACTCTTAATTAACAGAACAAAAAGAGAAAAGTGTTTCTTGTGCAATTCATTTTTTCTGCCTTTTGGCTTTGAAACATATATCTACCTCAGCCGCAGCCTCACATGCACTTCTCCAAAACCAAGATTAACACGCTACAGTCAGAAAACTCTACTGAAAACCAGGAGTGGACTCAGAGCAGAGTGTTACAGAACGCTTCGAGTGGAGAGAGGAACGTGCTTTTGCTCCACTCCAGGTTTTGATTACATTACATCAGCAGAATACTTTCTTTCTTTAATTGAAGACCTGTTCAAACTAAAATTAAGACGCTAATTACACTATTTGAGAAATGTAAACCCATTTACTTTCACAAATAAGTTTAAAATGTTTAGAATGAGCCCATGGCGTGAGTTTTTCCCAGGTTTCACTTTAACAACATTATGAAAAGTGAATTAAAGACATTAAGGACAGGCGGGAACCCTGCAATTGACGGAAATCCGTCATAGCGACGGAGAACCTTAATCCATGCACCATTTAACAGACTGATGCCACGAGCGGACTGCAGAAAGATACTGCTACATTACTGACTGTACTGTCACACTATACTGTTGAGACCCAAGTGATAAGCATGAGTGACACATGGCTTTAAAAGACAGGGTTTATATTATATTTCACAGACTAGTTAGCAACTTACCATTAAGAAGAGTTCAACCGATATTGGACATTTCCGATAACAATAACTAAGGTGGTCAGTACCTACCGATAACGATAAATTACAGATAGATTTTTAATGGGTAATAAAACTGTATTGTACTTTTAAATAAAGCACATAAATATTGACTACATTATTAAATATTAAACTCCAGTGTATGATTTAAACAAAATTATAAGTATAACACACACATAATACTCACAAATGCCTATCCATAGTTACAATAATAAAAATTAAACATTTCTGCATGTATTTTTGGCACCATGTTATAAATTCTTAAAGGTTTCCTCAGAAGAGCACTTTCAACAAGTTGATATGATTTATTAGGTTTTTCATGAAATGTCTGGAAGATATTTTGCTTAAAAACACTCAATGCTGAGTAAACAAAACCCTTCTCGCCTCGTCAAAAACAGCTCTGCTCACAGCAACCCCGATTTGGTGCAGGTCTCTTTAAATGATAATGAGTTACAGTGAACCCCACCCCCTTCTGTCCGGCTTGTCAACACATACGTAGTACTGCCGTAGCAATGGTTTAGCTAAATTATATTTCTTGAATTCCTCTACGTCTCTGTAGACTAAAAATTCCGTCCCAGCAAACAGCGCTCACGTTGTGCATGTATGTTTGCCTAAAATCCACGGATTGCGCACCTGCAGATCTCAGTGGAATAACGTGGATTTAAGTGCTTGACGTTGACAAGTTACAACGATACACACACACAACTTCAAGCATATCTAGTAAACTGTGAAGGATTTTTCAGCCTAAGCATGAATGATAAGAGACGTTTAAAACGAAACTAACCTGCAGTGTTCGTCCCTGTTCATTAGCAAAACAAACAGCTTGCCACAGCTAAACATATTAACGCACATAATGTATCAACATTCATACAGCTACACACCCAAGTGTCCATCTGCACTTATTTACAGTAAGTTTAACACGGGTTTGAATGTTCTATTTAGCCCGTGACTGAGTTAGCTCCTATGCTAACGTTAACCTCCTATATATAAAATATATTTAGTCAATTCAGACTGTTGATAAATATTACTTACATCGGCAGTTTTGTCTCATTCAGTCGGTCTCGATCACTTTTGAGGAACAACTTTGAAGCTCATCCTGCTTGTACTGTCCCAGGTTGAAAAAGGCAACTCCCCGCTCAAGGCCGACCGCCGGCGAAAAAACCATAAATACAAATACAAACATGTTCAGACCCGGTCCTCTCTCTTCGACAGTCCGGTCTCTCGATCTCTTATATGCTCCCGATCTCCTACGTGATTCGAGACCAGTGCGCTCACAGCTGGCGCTCATTAACAATTACTCACCGGTCTCGAACCACGGTTTCGCCCCGCCTACTCCACTACAATATTCTTCTGTGAGCCATTAAAGTTGGGTGAAAATGTTAAAAAAACGCTGGCGTAGGCTGGCAACTTTTTTTAAAGGCTGGCGGGGAATGAGTTTATAGACACCTCTTTTTGGCTGAAGTGTTATAGAGTGATGTTTTGCTGCAGTAGGAAGTGGTGGTTGATGGAGGTTGTGTGAGCAGTAACAAAGAGCTGAATATTAAAAGGCATTTAAAGTGCAGGGTTCAGATAATTGGATAATATACCCTGGAAACATTCATTTCTAAAATTGCTGACAAAATCAAACTTACACAACATATTTCCGATCATTAATTAAACCTGATATCTAGCATACATATAGTTTCCTAAGTTTAAGCTTTATGCGAAATGCGAGAGCGCCGTCTCACAAATATATACAAACAAAGAATAGGCTAAAGTCGCAAGTTTCTTGCCCCAACCGCACTAAACTGTGTTGCTTGGTCAATTTAATACTATGATCATAAACTGCAGTTTTATCTTTCTAATGGTAGAAAGGTGGTTTCTGAAATGAACGATAAGCAGCATGATGCGTCAAACAAAGAAAGAAAGAAACAATGTTTCTTCAATGTTTATGTAACCCGAGGTTCTGGCAGCTATCCGAAGATCTCATCAGGTTCTCTTTAATGCATATATTTCACAACATGCTTTCGTTTAGTAAACTGGATCAACAGTTTAATTTTTAATGTTTTGATATGTTTTGACAGACCACGCTTTCAGGACAATGCAATTTGTGAACGGGGCTTGTCTCTGAACGCGCAATTGCTGCCGCAGCCACATTTAAAAGAACTTAAAAAACCCTGACATTATGAAAAGTCTACTGCAGAGACATTTCTTGATTTATGACAACATATCCCCAATGTATGTGAATGTAGCCTACTAACATGTACTAACATGTGAATGTTTATAACTTAATCCAGGGTTAACATCAGAAAAACCGAGCTGTGTTTGCAGGCAGTGGTATTTATTCCATTTGGGGGATATGCTGATAATCCAACGATATCATAGAGCACATTCGGTTTTAAAGGAAATAAAGCTAAATCATGTTAGAGTTGGATTTTGCCATTATTTTATGAATAACACGCATTGCAATACAAACAAACAAACACGCACAGAGTTTTGCACAGGCACTATGATCTCACTCGATGCATTTCTCAATTTGCACAAAATACAGAGCGAATACAAACATTAAAGCTCTGCATGCAACCCAGCATTAAATGAAAACACTCCTTATATATTGAAAATGATTCAAACCGAATAAAGCTTTGATTGAAGGCATAGAGCAAATTTAAAATGTAAACCCTTGTAAAATGAAATGATGTATTTATGACTAGCATTAAATATAATTATTAGTGCCTGTGGATTTAAGTTCTTGTAACTTTGATACTGAAGACAGCGCTTGTCCTTTACGCCTAAACATCTTAACTTGTGCATGTCTTTTGACTGAGGCAATGAATTTGACGTGTCACACGTGCTGAGTGAAGATCCCTGAATAGACTGCCACTCTGCGGTAAACAATAGTCAACACACATTAAAGAAGTACATCCGAAGAGACAGTGGCGGCGGTAGGCTCATTCTGATTGAGTACCTACTGTATGTCCTGATTTATTGAGGGGAGGGTTTATGGGCATGTAAATGTATGGGTCTCTTCGTATCTTTCGATCAAATTAACAAAATAAGCGCACACTTTTTATGTCTGAAAACGACCGGAGATGGCAAAAACATACAGAAAGCAGCTGTTATCATTCCTGCTATGACAGACAAGACGTATCATCACGTCACACGCATTTCATCACCGGCCGCGCATACATGATGTCCCAGACCGAGTAAAGTAATTAGATTAATTCAGTTTTAAAAGGGAAATTTCCAAATTATTCATTTAAAGTTGAATCCTCAAGTTATAAAAATAGTGTCTTGTTACATTAGTGTTTTCGATGTGGTACTCAGAACCCCTTCCCAACCTGTGTAGGCTGCGTGTAGGAAGGATCGGCTCTGCTTGATCCATTTATGAACACTGTATGAAGCCATCATTCCAAAGAAAAGGTAATGTTTTTTTTTATTTGTGGATCTACACCACCATCTGCTGGTTCATCTTTACATAGTCAGGGTTTTTCTAGTTCTGAGGTATAGCTGGGTTGTGCAAATGGGACAGTGAATTGCATTTAAAAAAATGATTGCGTATAAAAGTGCTCTCTTAATATTACAATACATTTAAATCAATAAAACATGTTATTAGAAACAACATATGGAGTGAGAAATTCCGTGCAATTGTTAACTTTGAGTTGACCATCATATGTCAATATTTTGGTGGTTTAAAATACACATGTAAAGTCTCTCTTATAAGATTTGCTTATTCTTAACCCTTAAACAGGATACATATTCTTTAGTCTCTTGTAGGAGGCATAAGAAAAAGTTTTTCACCCAATACTGTTATCATTATGATAGTTCAGCTCGTTGGGGTCACATGACTTGGTTCAAATTTTCTGTGCTGGTTTTGACCTAAAGCAAACAAGTCCGGCCATGGGGCCGGACATTTAGAAAATTTAGAAAGCAGGGACATTAATCTTACTTTGAAACAAGGAATACAATACAACTCATAAAATCCAAAGTATTATAAATATTTCAAAAAATCCTTTGAACATGTTTTACTTAAAGGCGCAGTTCTTGATTAACAGCAGCCACTAGCGTTATATTATAGATTTGCCACGAATCTCTCCGTCCAAACACGACAGTGGTGACCTAAGTTCAAAAAGATGTTGTTCTCATGTTGACGCAGGGAAGAGATCATGCAGGGATTGGAAAGACTGTAGAAAGAGCGATGTCTTATTTATTTCATAAAATAAAAGGTCTGTGGATTTTAAGCATAAAAAGAAGGATAAAAGTCAGGCAGGAGCTTGGACCTGGCTAATATTATAAAGACTTTCCAGCAGAGACCCGTTGGGACCCATGGTAGCTTTTAGAAGATATACTCACAGATATCTATGGAGATATTTTCCAGTAGAGAGACGTTGGAGAGGAAGAATATCAAAAAATCTCCCCCGAGGAGGTTGCTTGATTCAGATAAGTATGGTAGCAACATACTAACATACCAAGATATTTAGGAATAAATAATGAAAATCAATAAGTCAATAAATTATGATAATAGTATTGCTATATGAAATGAGGACTACACAAATTTGCATAAAAAATTTATTCATACATTTAAAACACATTTTAATTTATAACAGTTATTTTTTGAGACCCGGACCTGGAATCAGGAGCAGTGTCTGGGTGCGAAATAATGTAAGTTAGGAGAGGTTGCGGTTAAATGTTAAAGAAATGTTGATTTTCCTGAACTGAAAAACACTGATTTACCTTTAGCTGTTATGCCTAATACTTACAGATCTACATAGAGAAATGTTTATAAGCAATAAACCTGCTTGGGGGCATCAGATATAATAACTGTCTGACTCTCATTTCACTGTATTTTAATGCAAAATGTTGTTGTCTGGTCAAGGGGTACTTGGCTTGAAAAAATCATAAAAAGGGGTACTTAAGCAAAAAATGTTTGAGAACCACTGCCGTAGGGTATAGAAAAAGGGAAATGTTGTAGAGTTGTTTGTCCGTTTATGACATGAAATTATGTTCCTCTGTTGCCTGGTTTAGGGTGAATGAATAGTTTTCTATACTCAGTTAAGTGGCTTCACAAATCCATAGTGGTCCATATTCCTCATAAATGAGAACAAATAAAATAACAACTGTGTGAGCCACCGCTTCTTATCTTCTTAAAAATTTTTGCTTCTGATTTGTACATTTTAATTCACAGAAATTCTACAAAGTATGTTGTCTCTCAGAAACTTGTGTCCATTTTGTCACATCCATAACGTATTAATTCTTCCTTATTTTAAATTAATCAACCGTTCTTAAACAGATTTCTCTGGATCTGTTCCACATCTGTGGAATGATCAGCCTGCTGCTAGCAGATTCTGTAGCAATCTTTAAGAATCGGCCGTAAACACATCTCTTCCATCAACACCTGACTGATGAGCACTGACTTCTATCTCTTTTCTACTCTTTCTATCCCCCCCAAACAACCTTAGCGTTGTATACTGTGGTAGGCTATCCACCTTATTTTTTAATGTGGAAGTTAACGATGTGAAGTAATTCCTTTTTGTGTTAAGTCTTCAGTATTATAAGGCGGCCGGTGGAAAAATAGGGGAGTGTGTCGCCGCAGGAGCACGCTTAAATCGCTTTTAAAACAACTCTGATGAATATTTTTCACACCCATGATGTATTACACAGGGGGAGGATGAAGTGGCTTCATATATCATATGATGATTGATTTGAGTTGACAGGTCTTCGCTGCGCAACCATAAATGCACAGACGTACCAGTAGCGTTACATGCACAGTGGGAAAGTCAGTCGAAATGTACATATGACAGACCAGGAATTTGTGTTTTTAAAAGCAGATGTGAATACCAGTCAAAGTGGAGCAAAACATTCCTGGATCCTTACAACTAATAACGGAAGAATGGAGACGGCTGGTTGCTCTTGGTTCACAGGTCTGCACCGAGCTGCAGCATCCATCACAACTTTCTGAAACAACTCAAAACATACTCATACTAATAACTGTCTGTTTTTATGTCTATTAAAGAAAGACAATATTTTCTGTTGTTCATTCTCTCCTTTGCTCGCTTCAGCTTTAATCCTCCTAGTAATATGCCAGGAAAAGGCTAGCAGTATGTTGTTGTAATATAAGCTGTGTGACAGAGCAGTTTTGAGCATCATTGTTTATCTGGAACCGCTTTAATATTGTACTCGTCCAGATAACGTTACTTGAGAGGGAAAACGCGTTGGGGCTGAAACTGGAGAGCGAGCGAGAGCACGTATTACCCTTTTACTTAATCTTGAATACAATTTCAGTTAATACGTGGGTCACATACGTTCCGAACCAGAAAGCACGATCTGTACTCATCCGCGATCTGTTTCACCACTATATCGTAGGGCAGTGGTTCCCAAATGGGGGTACTGCAGGGGTACTGCAGGGGGTACGTGAGAGAAACTGAAATTTAGGAATAAATAATGAAAATCAATAAGTCAATAAATTATGATAATAGTATTGCTATATGAAATGAGGACTACACAAATTTTGCATAAAAAATTAATTCATACATTTAAAACACATTTTAATTTATAACAGTTATTTTTTGAGACCCGGACCTTCCTGGATCCTTACAACTAATAACGGAAGAATGGAGACGGCTGGTTGCTCTTGGTTCACAGGTCTGCACCGAGCTGCAGCATCCATCACAACTTTCTGTTCATTCTCTCCTTTGCTCGCTTCAGCTTTAATCCTCCTAGTAATATGCCAGGAAAAGGCTAGCAGTAGCTAACTTTTTAGCGTGTTGACAAAATGTTAAATGTGCTGTGGATAAAAGCGTCTGCCAAATGAATGAAAATGTAATGTAATGACAGGGCAATACCTGTTACTGTTAGGCATGCAGCTGCGATTCTCTGGCAGGAAGGTTTGCTTTAACCTATTAAGGGCAATCGTGGCCTAATGGTTAGGGAATGTAGAGAACGTTAGAGAACTCGTGACCAGAAGGTTTTTTTCGGTTCGATCCTCAGGGCCGGCAGGTAACAATTTAGGTGCTCTTGAGCAAGGCACCTTACCACTACTTGCTCCCCGGGTGCAGCAGTGATAGCTGCCCACTGCTCCGAGTGTACGTTTGTTCACCACTTGCTGTGCGTGTGTTCACTACTCTCTGGATGGCTTAAAAGCAGAGGTCACATTTCGGGTAAAGGTCACCATACCTGACAAATATGTCACTTTCACTTAAATTTGTAATGGCTAAATACTAGAGGTGCACCGATTGACCGGTCAGAAACCGGAATCGGCCGGTTTTCGCATGATCGGCCGTGACCGGCGGATCAGTCTCATGTCTTGCCGATTCAAAGCCGATCGTATGTTTCCAGCGACGCGGGCAATAACGTCACATACGCAAGTAAACGTCCGTTCGTAGGAGATCGGG
The DNA here is from genome assembly GCA_029783895.1 of Triplophysa bombifrons. NCBI lineage: Eukaryota > Metazoa > Chordata > Actinopteri > Cypriniformes > Nemacheilidae > Triplophysa > Triplophysa bombifrons. The sequence goes on along the minus strand of CM056461.1, from coordinate 22,312,265 downwards.
AGCAAATAAGAGAACGAGCGACCGGACTGTCGGGGAGAGAGGACCGGGCCCGAACATGTTTATGTTTGTATTTATGTTATATTCGCTGGCAGTCGTCCGTGAGGGGCTGCTGGCTGTCTTTTTACTTTGTTATTATTTTGATTAAATGTTTAAATGTTTGCCGGTTCCCGTCTCCTTCCTTCCTTTTATTGAACCTTTCTACACTGGAGCCGAAACCTGGAAGGAAGGAGAGACATGCTGTCTGAGAGCCCTCGCTGCTGAGGGGCATCGCGGTGCTGAGGAGTTCGGGTAGCGTGGACGAGCGACGTCTGCCAGTGGCTGCCCAAAGCGGTGGCTCTAGGGAAACGGAAGTGCACAGTGCGGCCACAGTCAACGCTTCGGTGGAACGGCGACCTTTGCTGCCGCGCCCCTGGGTCGAGGTGGGGTGGCTTTCGTCCAAGTGGGAGCGGGGGAGTTGCCGCCTTCCGCCAGAGGCCGGAGCCTGCGTCCATCCCCCGAGGGGGGAGCAGGTGGCGGGAGTGCCGACTGCGGCCACCGCCTGCCAGGGGCCGGAGCCTGCGTCCATCCGCCCAAGGGGGAGGAGCAGGGGACGGGGAACCCGCCCCGACTCCCCGATAAATGAGGAGCCAGCGCCGGCCGCCAGGGGACGGACGGTCGAGCCATCCACCGAAGCCCCAGGGCCACCGCAAGGCACCGCGAAGGAGAGTACCCCGGCTGGTTGAGGACCGAGCGGCACGAGTCAGCTCCTTCTTCACCACGACAGGCCGGTACAGCGACCGCATTACTGCAGAAGCTGCACAGATCTGTCTGTCAATCTCCCATTCCATTCTTCCCTCACTCGTGAACAAGACCCCCAGATACTTGAACTCCTCCACTTGAGGCAGGGACTCTTCACCCACCTGAAGTGGGCAAGCCACCCTTTTCCGACTGAGAACCATGGCCTCAGATTTGGAGGTGCTGATTCTCATCCCAGCCGCTTCACACTCGGCTGCAAACCGTCCCAGTGCATGCTGAAGGTCCTGGTCTGATGGGGCCAGCACGACAACATCATCCGCAAAGAGTAGAGATGAATTCGTGTGGTCCCATAGTCGATGCCCTCCGGCCCCTGGCTGCGCCTAGAAATTCCGTCCATGAAAATTATGAACGGAACCGGCGACAAAGGGCAGCCCTGCCGGAGTCCAACATGCACCGGGAACAAGTCTGACTTACTGCCGGCATTGCGAAACAAGCTCCTGCTCCGGTCGCACAGGGACCAGATAGCCCTTAGCAAAGGGTCCCGAATTTCATACTCCCAGAGCACCCTCCACAAGATGCCGTGAGGAACACATTCGAATGCCTTCTCCAAATCCACAAAACACATGTGGATTGGTTGGGCAAACTCCCATGAACCCTCCAGTACCCTGGAGAGGGTATAGAGCTGGTCCAGTGTTCCACTACTGGGACGAAAACCACACTGTTCCTCCTGAATCCGAGGTTCTACCATCAACCGGATTCTCCTCTCCAGTACCCTGGCATAGACTTTCCCGGGGTGGCTGAGAAGTGTGATCCTCCGATAGTTGGAGCACGCCCTCCGGTCCCCCTTCTTAAAAAGAGGGACCACCACCCCGGTCTGCCAGTCCAAAGGCACTGTCCCCGACCGCCACGCGGTGCTGCAGAGGCGTGTCAGCCAAGACAGCCCCACAACATCCAGAGACTTGAGGTACTCAGGGCGGATCTCATCCACCCCCGGAGCCCTGCCACCGAGGAGTTTCTTGACTACCTCAATGGAAGATGTGACGGCGGGATTGAGGAGATCCTCGAAGTATTCCTTCCACCGCCCGATGATATCCCCGGTCGAGGTCAACACCTTCCCCCCTCCACTGTAAACAGCGATGGTAGGGCACTGCTTCCCCCTCCTGAGGCGCCGGATGGTTTGCCAGAATCTCTTCGAGGCAAAATAGTCCTTCTCCATGGCCTCACCGAACTGATCCCAGGCCCGAGTTTTTGCCTCCCCAAACACCCGGGCTGCAGTCCGCTTGGCCTGTCGGTACCCGTCAGCTGCCTCGGGAGTCCAACAAGCCCGCTAGGCCCACTAGGACTCCTTCTTCAGCTTGACACCATCCCTTACTTCCGGTGTCCACCACGGGTTCGGGGATTGCCGCCTCGACAGGCACCTAAGACCTTACGGCCACAGCTCCGAGTGGCCGTGTTGACAATGGAGGTGGAAAACATGGTCCACTCAGACTCAATATCTCCAGACTCCCTCGGGATCTGGTCGAAGCTCTGCCGGAGGTGGAAGTTGAAGATCTCTCTGACAGGGGATTCGGCCAAACGTTCCCAACAGACCCTCATAGTACGTTTGGGTCTGCCGAGTCTGTCCAGCTTCCTCCCCAGCCATCGGATCCAACTCACCACTAGGTGGTGATCAGTTGACAGCTCCGCCCCTCTCTTCACCCGAGTATCCAAGGCATACGGCCGGAGGTCAGATGAAACAACCACAAAGTCGATCATCGACCTCCGGCCAAGGGTGTCCTGGTGCCATGTGCACTGATGGACACCCTTATGCTTGAACATGGTGTTCGTTATGGACAAGCTGTAACTAGCACAGAAGTCCAATAACACCACTCGGGTTCAGATCAGGGGGGCCGTTCTTCCCAATCACGCCCCTCCAGGTCTCACTGTTCTTGCCCACGTGGGCGTTGAAGTCCCCCAGCAGAACGACGGAGTCCCCAGTCGGAGCGCTTTCCAGCACCCCTCCCAGAGTCTCCAAGAAGTCCGGGTACTCTACACTGCCGTTTGGCCCATAGACGCACACGACAGTGAGAGACCTATCCCCAACCCGAAGGCGCAGGGAAGCGACCCTCTTGTTCACCGGGGTAAACTCCAACACATGGCGGCTGAGCTGGGGGGCTATAAGCAAACCCATACCAGCCCGCCGCCTCTCACCATGGGCAACTCCAAAGTGGTGAAGAGTCCATCCTCTCTCGAGGAGTGTGGTTCCAGAGCCCAAGCTGTGCGTAGAGGTGATCCCAACGACCTCTAGTCGGAATCTCTGAGCCTCACGCACAATCTCAGGCTCCTTCCCCGCCAGAGAGGTGACGTTCCATGTCCCTAGAGCTAGATTCCGCGTCCAGGAATCTGGTTGTCGAGGCCCCCGCCTTCGACTGCCGCCCGATCCACTAAGCACCGGCCCCTTATGGTCCCTCCTGCAGGTGTTGGGTCCACGGGAGGGTGGACCCACGTAGCTCCTTCGGGCTGAGCCCGGCCGGACCCCATGGGGGGAGGCCCGACCACCAGGCGCTCGCATACGAGCCCCAACCCCATGCCTGGCTCCAGGGTTGGGCCCATAAAGACAAGTTATTTCACAACCTGTTTGTTTCATTTGAAATCCATTGTGGTGGTGTATAGAGCCAAAAATGTTAGAATTGTGTCGATGTCCAAATATTTATGGACGTGACTGTATATGTTATTATTTATTCTTATTTTCAGTCACCGAGTTATTTGGGAAGAAAAGATTCTGTAATTTAATGCAGGTTGTAGAGCTGTATTTAGGGATATTGTAATGTTCAATAATTTATGTAATGATAATAATAAAAATTGAAAAAATGTGTATTGAAGAAAAGTTAATGTTTTTTTTATATACTGACAATTATAGTTTGTGGATATAAAATCGGAATCGGCAGGTTTCACTTATAATAAAGTCGGAAATCGGAATCGGCAAAGAAAATAGCAATCGGTGCATCTCTACTATATACATATACAAATGCTAACAGCTAAATTTTAACTTCTGCTAAAATTATTATCAGAGATGCACCGATTGCAATTTTCTTTGCTGATTACGATTTCTGTTAATGTTTTTTAAAATACTGCCTATGCACATTTTTCATAAAATATATATTCTTTCATTACATAAATTACTGAACATAACAATTTCCCCGAATTTCCCTACATGCAGTTCTCCAACCTGCATTAAATTACATAATTTTCTCTTCCCCAAACAACTTTTAAATTGAAGAACTCTGTGACGGAAAATAAGTATAACTAAACATGTCGCTTAATTTACCTTTTTCATTTTTGTACTCATCGCACAAAAGACAAGATAACAATAAAATACTTCAACTTTATTCAACATGAGTTTAGCATGTGTCAGAGTTTAGCATCACAGTTAGCATGTTGTACATACCCGGAGTAGACGGAGCAACGAAAGAGGAACTACTGGACAGTCAAAAATTGTGCATCTCTCAGTCTGTGCACAACATGATGTGTGTGCGTGAGCAGGGACTCACCTAGTCACGAGTGTAAGACAGCCGTCGCGAACGGACGTTTACTTGCGTCCCTGAGTATACTGACAGCTGTGACGTTATCGCTGGCAACATAGGATCGGCTTGGAAACGACAAGACGTGAGACTGACCGGCCGGTCACCGGTCACAGCTGATCATGTGAAAACCAGCTGATTCCGGTTTCTGACCAGTCAATCAGTGCACCTCTAATTATTATACCACTATTCGCATACAGTTTTAGTTGTGCTAAATATCTAATCTGATATTTTACATTTAGTGTCACTCTCCCCATAAACTCCTGCCTTTAAACATTTATTCATAAACGTTAGTAATGATTTAATAGTTATTACAGTCAAGTAGGTCAATTGTCCAGGGGAAAGGACATCCAGTAGGCTAAAATAAGTTCAAGTTCAAGTTCAAGTTGAGCTTTATTGTCATTCCACTACATGTGTGGACATATAGCGGGACGAGATGTCGTGCCTCACAGGACCAACGGTGCTACATAAATACAGATATACAACACGAAGTAAAACAGTATAAACCTATACACAACTAACCTACTGTCAGCTTTGACTATACATATGCTATATATAAAAGTGGTTAACTATACATAAACTAAAAAAAATAAATAAATACAAACTGTACAACTGTGCAAATGACTTCAAGTACTTTACATGTGCAAAAAGAGAGACATTGAAGCAGCTGGCTGGGGAACAGTGTAAGGTGATTTGTGGTGCATGAGCCAGTAAACATACATACATTTCAGTCATATATTACAATCAGTCTTTTGTGGGATTATGGACACACAATGGTGTGTGAAAGTGTCTAGTGCATGCAGAGGAGAGTGTGTTGCTACAGGTGGCCCGGCAAGCCCGCTCACCTGAATCTCAAAGAAATAAAAGTTAACAGTTTTTTCCTGAGTTGTGGTAAGGTGTATGTGGGGGGGGGGGGGGTTGTTAGGGGTTTCATAATGAAACATAATGAATAAAGGATGCATATCATACTGTGTGCGACATCCAGATTCAGCCCTGGTGCGTGTATTATGGTCAAAGCAAATGTTTTGTAGACATTTTTTGTGTTTGTACCGGCTATTATGTCAAACTCTAACTGCACACATTATGTTTGAACCTTTGGGTTCCATGATAAATATTAACTAGCTAGTAAAAACAGCAGACTTGTCTAACTTGCAATACGACTGCCATTAGCAATAGTGGCTCACCGGAAGTCAAAACACAAACAGCTCAAAGATGGCGGCGCCCACATTTACGCCAAAAATAAGGTGAATATGAGACCAGTTTTACTGCACGAGTGCGGGTTGTTGTCCCCATGTTGTTCCAATTGCTTCTATTGTTTACCTCATTTGTAAGTCGCTTTGGATAAAAGTGTCTGCTAAATGACTAAATGTAATGTGAAGGCAAACGTGAGTATGGGCTGAAATATTTCTGATGTCTAGACTCTTTCATCAGGAGTTTGGTAAATTAATATTTATATATATTGGATTACTTACGATTCCTCAAGCCAAAAGGTTTGCTCATGCCTGAATAGAACTGCACAGTTGATAGAAGTAGCATGTTGAAAACTCATCTTTGATCAATCAGCCTAACCAGAGAGAAAGTCTACAAAATGGGATTCACAGATATTTTATTATGTAGGACCCAAATAACTGAAAACATTAAAACAACACTAAACTGTGTCCGTTTGACATTCATTCTTGCTTCTGTGAAGCAGGTGACATACACTTTTTCACTACAGTATAAGGGCTGGGTGATACAGCTGAAAAATCTATCATCTCATTCGATATCGATAATTATTGACACATTTTAATAACCTTTATTAAGACCGGTAGAATTCTGTATTATTCACATTTCCCCCATTTTTTTCTGTATGACTGATAAGTGTTTTGATAATAAATAGACTTATTATAACAGTGACAGCAACAGGTGTATTAGGTTGCTGTCACTTTAAGAGATAACGCTAATGCTAACACACATGCACTGCACTAACTTCACTTATAACATTAGCCACTGTGGTAATGTGAACCCCCTTGTGTGTTTTTGTAATAATATTGTGTGCATTTTACAGATAAATACCTAATAAGACGCGAATGAGAACTTTGTTCTGTACTGCACGCGCGTCGGATGTCAGAAGATCCTTCTGAGTAAAATCGCTTGAAAGTTTAAACAGGCACAACTTCAAAATGCGTGCAAATGATAAACTTCCTTGAAGACGAATAACTGCAATGTGTGTGATGTCAGAGATCTATAACTGTTACTCTGTTAAACTGTGGATGTGTGTCGCGCTGCATGGACGCGCCTGCGCAGTCAATCAACACTGTAGCGTGACAAATTAAATGATCTCTCTGTAAAAAGGAAAATCCAAACTTGCAGGTTGCAAATGCAACTTTTTGTAAACAGAAGCACAGTCGATATTAAAGCAGTAAGCCCCAAGAAGCCGTGGGTTACAGTGCATTTTATAACAGCTAAGGGGCGTTGTTATCGTGCCTAACAACGCCCCTTAGCTGTTATAAAATGCACTGTAACCCACGGCTTCTTGGGGCTTTGTAGAGTGATGTGTATTCCCCTTTAAGGCCGGCCGCTCCTCCTATGACGTGTAACAGAGAGCACGGAGGTAGAGCGGGGCAGTTCAATAAACCAAGTGTAAGAGGCAAGACGGCTTCTGTGTTTCTGTCCATCGAAACATACATGGTATCAGAAGTGGGATTACCAAAATGGCACAGGGGCTTCGCCGTATCGATCCGTTGGTCTTTGATGACAACATTGCCGATAACTGGAGAAAGTTTGAAAAGGAATGGCGCATCTACTGCTATGCAGGCCTGTCTGATAAATCAAAGAAAGTACAAGCCTACACATTGTTAAACCTTGCTGGTCCCGAAGCGGTTGACAAGTCTGAAACATTTGTGTATGATGACGGGGAAGATCATGAGGATCCAGAGGTACTTTTAACTAAATTCTCTGAATTGTGCTTACCCGCAAAGAACGTCATCATGGATAGACACGCGTTTAATACCGCTGTTCAAAGTCCAACCGAATCTGTGCAAGTATACGTCTCTACTTTGAAAATTCTCGCTAAGAAATCTGAATTCGGATCATTGCAAGATGAACTCATTAGAGACCGCATTGTCTGCGGTATAGAAAATGACACAGTTCGTAAACAGTTACTCCGTGAAAAAAACCTCACCCTGGACTTGGCTGTTAACATATGTTTGCTGCATGAACAGTCTGAGAAAAGTCTGAGAGCGCTGAGAAAAGACACAGAGGTATGTGCTCTGCAAAAATCACGTTGCTCAAACTGTAATGGCCAACATCCTGCTGAAAAAAACAAATGCCATGCATACAACAAACGCTGCAACAACTGTGGTAAACTAAACCACTTTGCGAGATGCTGCAGATCAGCACCAACACAGCAAATAGATGCTAAAACGTTCTATCAGCCTAGGGCTCAGCAAAGGGATAGAATACATGAGCTGGATGCACAACCTGATGACAAGATGCAGGACACTTTTTTCTGTGACCCTGTTGAGCTCACCAGTCAGAAGGGTGAGATTTTCACAACGCTGAAATAGAAAAATGGAAATGGCCAACTGAAAGTAAAAGTTGATACTGGGGCCAAGTGTAATGTAATATCAAAACGAATGCTGAAAGGTTTGAATCACACCTTCCCTACCAACATAGCAGAGAAAGTCAATCTGGTGGCTTATGGAGGAGAGACAATTGACACTGAGGGAACAACAGTGTTGCAGTGTGTCCGTGGGGAATTTAAATTTCATGTAGTGGATCGTGATGTAAAACCCCTTCTCGGTCTACAGGATAGCATCGCTATGGGACTCATCCAACTCGGACCTGATGTACACATGCTGCATCATGAGGCGCCGGAGGTACGTGAATACAGAGATCTTTTTGACTGTGATGTCATTGGCAGCTTGCCAGTTGTATATCACATGAGACTGGATAACACAGTGACCCCTGTAGTATGTGCTCCCCGTAAAGTACCAATAGCCATGAAGGAAAAAGTGAAAACAGAACTGAATCACATGACTGAGCTGGGTGTGATAACACCTGTAACTGAGGCAACGGAGTGGGTATCCGCCATGGTTGCAGCAACAAAAAAAGATGGGTCTGTGAGGATTTGCATAGACCCAGTTCATCTTAACAAAGCCCTCCTCAGACCACGGCACCCCCTAAAAACAATTGAACAGATCATTGCAGATATGCCTGGTGCTAAAGTGTTTACCATCCTGGATGCTAAATGTGGGTTCTGGCAAGTCCCCCTTGATGAAGCTTCATCCAAATTAACCACATTTATGTCCCCGTTTGGCCGTTTCAGATTTTTGAGGATGCCATATGGAATCTCCACAGGCAGTGAGGTCTTTCAGAGAACAATGGAGCAATTGTTTGCTGGAGAGCCTTGTGAAATTGTAGTTGACGACATCCTCATCTGGGGCCAGACGCATGAGGAACACGATGATCGTTTGCGACAGGTACTGAACAAAATTCGTGCCATTAACATGAAACTCAACCCGGACAAATGCAGATTCAGAGTCGATTCGGTCCAGTATGTAGGTCACCTGCTGACTGCTGATGGTGTCAAACCTGACCCTGAAAAAACAAAGGCGGTACGTGACATGCCAAAACCTCAGGAAAAACAAGCTTTGCAGCAGTTGTTGGGCATGACAAATTACTTATCAAAATTCATTCCCCAGTACAGCGACATCACTGGTCCTTTAAGACCGTTGCTTCATCAGGATTCGGAGTGGTGCTGGCATGAGACTCATGACAAGGCTTTTGCGAGACTGAAACAGGCTCTGACAAACCCCCCAGTGTTACAATATTTTGACACGTCCATACCAGTAATTCTCTCTGCGGATGCCTCCCAACATGGCCTTGTTGCGGTATGTTTACAGCGAGGGCGGCCTGTGGCATTTGCATCAAGGGCCCTCACACCCACCGAGTCCCGTTATGCTCAAATTGAAAAAGAAATGCTGGCACTTGTGTTTGCGACAAAAAAATTCCATGACTTCATCTATGGCCGCCCTGTCACTGTAGAAACTGATCATCAGCCCTTAATAACGATATTAAGGAAGCCACTACACACGGCCTCACCCCGACTGCAGGGTATGATGATGAAACTGCATCGTTATCACTTGGATGTCATCTTCAAACGTGGTAAGGAGCTGTTTGTGGCTGATGCTTTGTCCCGGGCCCACCTCTCCACATCTGACCCACAACTCACCGATGACCTGCTGGAGGTCATGACTGTCCAGGTACTATCTTCCCGTCGGGTAGATGAACTCAGGGCTGCTGTGCAAAAAGATGTCACATGCCAACAGCTCTCTGACATGATTAGAAGTGGCTGGCCAGCCACCTCAAAAGAACTTCCATATTCCTTGCGTCCCTTCTTTTCAATGAGAGATGAGCTGACCATTCAGGATGATTTGCTGCTTCGTGGGGAGAGATTGATTATCCCACCTGCGCTACAGAAATTTTATGTAGGTCAGTTACATCAGGGCCATCCTGGTATCACAGCAACAAAGCGCAGAGCTAAGGAAATTATGTATTGGCCATCGATGTACATTGATATTGATGCAGGAACTCTCTCGTTGCGCACCCTGCAATGCACTCAAACCTCATCAGACAAAAGAACCACTGCAGCTCCATGACATCCCGGATCTTCCTTGGTCGTTCACGGCTGCTGACCTGTTTGATTGGCATGGAAAAACACATCTAGTCCTTGTGGATTCATTCTCAGGCTGGTTTGAGCTGGATTACCTTCCTGACATGAGAAGCATCACGGTTATCGCAAAGCTGAAAAGACATTTTGCAGTACATGGTGTCCCTCACACTCTAATGACTGATAATGCTACTCAGTTTGTGTGCAAGGATTTTGAAGATTTTGCATGCACATGGGACTTTAAGCATATTCGCAGCAGCCCTCACTATCCCCAGTCCAATGGATTGGCTGAGCGTGCAGTTAGATCTGCCAAGCATCTTCTGGAAAAATGCTACCGCGATCATACTGACATCCGTGCTGCACTTCTCCATGTTCGTAATATTCCAAGAGATGGCTTACCTTCCCCTGCACAACGCCTTCTATCTAGACAAACAAGGACCTTCCTCCCAGTGGCCAAGGCAATGCTTCAGCCTGTTGTTCACACAAACGTACAGGACATCATCACAAAACAAAGACTGAGGGGAAAAGACTATTATGACAGAAATGCTCATCAGCTCCCTGCACTGAAGCCAGGGCAAACGGTCAGGATGCAGACAGCACGTGGGTTTGACAGGCTAGCAATTGTGAATTCCCCTGCCCAGCAACCAAATAGCTACGTTGTGACATCACAAGGTGTCAAGTACACCAGGAACAGACGGCATCTCCTCCACGTCTCAGAATCTCCTCCAGCTGACTTTGAGGATGATCTTCCAGTGGTGACTAATGCTGAGACTCTTGCAACACCATCCAATGCTAAGGGGCCCGTAAAGCAACCACTGTCCTCTAAAGACAAGTGGATTGTCACATTGACACGGAGGGCAAACATTCAGTGGTGACTCGTTCTGGAAGAGTCAGCCGTCCTAACCAATATTACAAAGACTATGTTATGACCTGATTGAAACGTGCTATGCATCTTCATATTCGTGTGTACGCATGTGATATTTGTTCAGACAAATGTTCCTTCTCATTGCACCTGTTTTGGTCATCCAATGTTATATGGTTGGTTATACTTTGTTTTCACTGTTTGTTTTGTTTATCTTCTACTGAAAGAGGGGGGATGTAGAGTGATGTGTATTCCCCTTTAAGGCCGGCCGCTCCTCCTATGACGTGTAACAGAGAGCACGGAGGTAGAGCGGGGCAGTTCAATAAACCAGGTGTAAGAGGCAAGACGGCTTCTGTGTTTCTGTCCATCGAAACATACAGGCTTATTGCTTTTATAAAACAGTTACTCCATATGCTTAGCAAGGTTTCATTAAATAAAGTAAATAAAATGATATTTAGGCTATGTGGTGCCGTCAGACGGCTTAGAACTCCACTCAGCCAATCAGAATCAAGGACCAGAACTGGCAGTTTTATATTATTTGCTTTGAAGCAATCGTTTATAATCATTTGTTGAATAATTATTGATGCGTAATCTACTGATGTTATGGCAGAAACTGTTAATAATGAAATGTATATAAAATAACAAATACATTTGTTCATGTTCACAAGTTTAACCTTAAAAACAAAGATATGCAGGTAAAGAATTTTCTTTTGTTTTTAATGTCATAAAGTGAAACGTTATCCCCAAACTTTTTATATGTGGCTGCCTGAGACAATGGACGAAAACATTTTACTGTCATCAAATAAAACTAGTTTGTTGAAAGCTAACAAACAGTAAACGATCATGCTTCTAACACGTTCCACACAAACTAACAAATGAAGCCATGCATGCACATGTGAGAGCGCTGTACTCATCCTCCCTGGATCTTTCTAGTCATATTTAACTGGAGTGAGTCAGTAGGCATCCACATTTATATCCGTATAAGAGACGAGGCAAAAGCCTAGAATAATGACACTCAAAGTCAAAACTGGACAGTCAGAAGAGGATCTGGACATGTCTTTACATGACCAACAAATGACCCGTAGTGAGACAATCAGACCTCCAGAGGGAGACAAACACACATGATGCATGAGCACGTATTTCTGATGTATGCACAATGCAATCACTTGTAAATATGTAATTCTCCAGGTTTTGAACATTTCTTTTACGTTAGGGATGTATATGTATGTTGGTCATAGGCTTTTCAGAAGAAGGAACGCACCTTTGTTCACATAGGTCAGAGAAGCACGCCAGCATCCTGAAATAATATTCACCTTCCAAAATACTGAAACACTTAACAAAACCTAACGACAATATTTGATGTCTTTAACAAGTCATTATTTTACAAGTCTAACTGTCCAGATGATGAGTACCAAAGATGAAACAAACACTGTGACATACTTTAGTATTAAGGCTACTAGTAATGACTACACTTAGGGCCTATGGATATAAACAATTAAGAAATACAATACAATAAACATAAGACGGAGAGTAAAGCTATGTGTATATGTGATTATGTACAAGTAATGTGCAGGATCATCAAACAGGTCAAATGCAGACCTATGTTAACTGGGGCTGCATTGCGTTAAATATTGTGATGTAAGGGAGTACGGGAGAGGTGTCTTGGAGTTAATGAGGAGTATGGACTAAGGTAATTGAAGTGTACAGGTGGTGCGAATTAGAAGGCTGATAAAAAGACTGTTGGAGAGGCTGCTAGGAGGTCGGGAGCTCGAGTGTGGGTGACACGCTGAACGGCCGCTCGAGATAACTAGTGTCTCCGGCGGTGAAGACAGGTAGCTAGATAGAGGGGGAGTTAATAGAGCTAGTCAGTGAGGGTCTTCTTTGTTGGTTAGGAGAGCTCCTGATTCGTAGCGAAAGCTGACAACGTGCTAATGCTGCTGCATACCCTGTGCTGGTGCCTCTGAACCCTGGACTACTGCCCGATTACGTGCGGGATCTAAAGGACTGTTAGAGCGGCGGCATTTACTGTGCTGGTGCCTCTGAACCCTGGACTACTGCCTGACTCTGTGCAAGATTGAGCTCTGTGTCTCCTGTCTTCCGGGATCGGTTGGTGGCTGAGAGATGGAAGCAAGCCTTTACTAAAGGGGGGTAACGTGCCGTGTTGAACTGTGTTTGTGGTTTTAACGCAATAAAGCTTTCATACTTGTCCCGGTGGTGTTCGGTCTCTGACTTCCATTTGCCTGGTTGTTACAATATTCTGCATTATTTAACTATAATGAATTAGAGTAAATACTGTTGTACACTTTAATATTTAAAGTAACAATATTGAAAACCACTAGGCTACTATCTCTTGTTGTGATATGACAATATTTGATCGCCAACGATTAAAATGACTGCACGATCCACTTTTTGGAAAAATCGTTTAAACGTCCTATAAAGTGCAAGACACGTTAAATCCGTTGTAGTTCTATTAATTTTGTCTACATCCCTGTGATAGATGGCGCCAGTTTAACAAGCTCGTATACGTTGCTGGTAAATTCAGTGAGATAAAGCGACAGGAAAAACAGAGGAGTTGGTCCCTAAAAGAAATTCAACATCTGCAAAATGGAAATGGTTTGGTTTGGATAAAAGCAGTTTGGATAAAATTCTGGATTACTTTAATTCTCAATTTAATAAAATATTGTATATTTGGCTGTATTCATTCATATTATTATTTGAGAAACAAGTACAAAATGAATTAAATGTGCCACCGCATTTAATCCAAATGAAATGAGCAAACAAGAGCTTTTCCAGCGTAGAAACTACAAGGCTTAAACAAACGACTTTAACGAAAGAAGCATCTGAGAAAGGAACTCCGTATAACAGAACGAGCAAGCGCTGGAAAGATGTAACTGACGCGGTGACATTTTACCTGGGCAAAGACCCAACAAACACAGAACGTTCCCCTAACGTTCCCATATGGTTCCCATTTGGTTATTTTTTTGGGAACCAAAAGAGAACCTTTAGAGAAGGTTCCCTGCAAGTTATTTTTTGGTTTTATTTAAATAGCCTAAAAATAACCTAATGGGAACGTTCTCTACAGGTTATCGTTTGGTTACATAAAAATAACCTAAAAATAACCTAACGGGAACGTTCTCTACAGGTTCTCGTTTGGTTACATAAAAATAACCTAAAAATAACCTAATGGGAACGTTCTCTGCAGGTTCTCGTTTGGTTACATAAAAATAACCTAAAAATAACCTAACGGGAACGTTCAAGCAGGTTCTCGTTTGGTTACATAAAAATAACCTAATGGGAACGTTCTCTGCAGGTTCGCTTTTGGTTAAATAAAATAACCTAATGGGAACGTTAAACACATTAAAGCATAACACTATGATCTTTTATCAGATTACCGTTTTCAGACAGTAGGGGACGCTCACACAATGTTTGTTTGAGCACGTACCATTTTTCTGGAAAGCCCCCAACACTGAATTCAGGAAGCAAACTGAATCATCAGGTAATGTGTAGAAATGAATCAGTTTCAAACAGTTACATGTACTATAAAAAGGACATGACTTAAACAGAAATCACTTCACAAAGGTTTATTACCCACATGTGCAAGCATAACATGTTTATTGTTTTTACCAATAATTGAGAAAGTTACAGTGCTGATTCAAATTCCTTTAAATCAAGTTATTGTAGAGTGGAATAAAATGTAACAGTACATAGGCTACATAGTACCAAGTACTGCCCTGTCTCTGTAATGCACAGTGGGGACCAAATAATATACTGTATAATATCCATTTGTATGATGTACACAGATCATGTTGAGACGGCATGAATTTCTCGACCTCAGAATAGTTGAAAAGCTATGTCACAGGAAAAGAGGCAGAACATTACTGTATTCTCCTCACTGAAAAATAAACATTATGCAGTCAGGCAAGACATATGGGAAAACACCCGTCTGTGTCTCGTATCTGTGTTTCATGTCTGATTTAGTCTTTGGACTGGATTCAGCGAATATACATGTATACGCTGATGATACAGTTAGCAGCATCTTCTGTAAACCAAGCATTAATGAACTTACAAAATCCATTTTATGTTATTCAATGCTCACTGTTACAGATGAAGTTGGTTTTAATCAATACAAATCAGTGATTAGAGTATTACGTTAACAACGCAAGGTTGAGGGTTCGATCCCAGGGGATAGCACATACCTATGTATAAATGTGTAGGATAATCCAATTTAATTGGCAGAATGCGTTAATATAAATGTAACTAAATAAATGTAAGTTGTGGTAACCTCAACTCTAGATGGTAACCATATTGAAATAGTTGGCTCCTATAAATATTTAGGTATATTGAGAAATTGGGTTTTAATGTCCACATTGATAATTTGTTGAGAAAACTCAAACCCAAACTGAGGTCTCTTTATCGTTTGAAAAGCTGCATTAATTATGAGGAGAGAAAGACATTTATAGAGAGTTTTTGTCTATAGATTATTGGGACATTGTTTACATGTATGCAGCCTCTTCCGTATTAAGGAAATTGGATATTGTCTACCATGCGGCATTACTTTTTGTGTGTGGTGCAGATTCACGCTCTGATCATTGAATATTACATGAATCTGTGTCATGCTCATCTTTAAATTTTAGGAGGAAAGTTCATATATATATATATATTTATTTCTTAGACACCTCTGGGCAAATTACCTAATCTAATCTTTTAACCTTGTACACAAATAGTTATTGCATCTCAATAGTATTTCAACTTAAGAAAATCCAAATGTGATTTTCATTTTATGGCCTTTGGGCATGTAATGATTTGCAAATGGTATTTAAATTGGTGTCCTTTCTATCCTCATGCACTTTTAAATGTATTTTTATATTCTGTTTTAAAAGATTTCTTTAAAACCAAGTCTTAAGTGTTTATCTTGATTTACTTGTTTTTGGTACTGAGTACTACAACCCCTGGCAAAAAGTATTGAATCACCCTTCTCAGAAGATGTTCATTCATATATGAACATGTATAAAACACTTTAAAAAACAACAAAGAAAGATAACTATAGTCAATTACAAGTGTTTTTACAGATCAAACAGAGGAAAAAATATGGAATCACACAAATCTGAGGAAAATTATATGGAATCACCATGCACTTTGCATTTCTAAAACAAACACCTGTATCTGATTACAACTGCTAATTAGTCTGTGTGTTAAAAAAGAGTGCTTGCACACATTAGTGATGTGTTGAACCAAGATGATTGACATAACTCATGGCTCCAACACGA
Organism: Triplophysa bombifrons; assembly: GCA_029783895.1. Taxonomy (NCBI): domain Eukaryota; kingdom Metazoa; phylum Chordata; class Actinopteri; order Cypriniformes; family Nemacheilidae; genus Triplophysa; species Triplophysa bombifrons. The sequence goes on along the minus strand of CM056461.1, from coordinate 22,296,188 downwards.
GAGATGTCAGTTGAAACAAAGGAGAGGATTATCAAACTTCTCAAAGAAGGTAAATCTTCACGGAATGTTGCAAAAGATGTTGGTTGTTCCCAGTCAGCTGTGTCTAAAATCTGGACCAAGTACAAATCAAATGGAAAGGTTGTAAAAGGGAAGCGTACTGGTAGACCAAGAAAGACATCAAAGCGCCAAGACAGAAAATGCACAACAAAACAAATGAGGAACAAATGGGCAGAAAGTGGAGTTCATGTCTGTGACCGGACTGTAAGAAATCGTCTAAAACAAATGGGATTTATATACAGAAAAGCCAAACGAAAACCATCATTTACATCTAAACAGAAAAAAACAAGGTTTCAGTGGGCTAAAGAAAGACAATCTTGGACTGTGGATGACTGGATGAGAGTTATATTCAGTGATGAATCACGAATCTGCATTGGGCAGGGTGATGATGCTGGAACTTCTGTTTGATGCCGTTCCAATGAAATTTATGAAGACAACTGCCTGAAGAAAACATGCAAATTTCCACAATCATTAATGATATGGGGTTATATGTCAGGTAAAGGTATGGGAGAGATGACAGTCATTACATCTTCTATAAATGCACAAGTTTATGTTGAGATTTTGGACACTTTTCTTATTCCATCAATTGAAAGGATGTTTGGTGATGGTAACATCATTTTTCAGGATGATAATGCATCGTGCCATAGGGCAAAATCTGTGAAAACATTTCTACAGGAAAGACATATAATGTCAATGGCATGGCCTGCAAATAGTCCGGACCTCAATCCAATTGAAAATCTGTGGTGGAAATTAAAGAAAATGGTCCACGACAAGGCTCCAACCTGCAAAGCTGATCTGGCAACTGCAATAAGACAAAGCTGGAGACAGATTGATGAAGTATACTGTTTGTCATTAGTTAAATCCATGCCTCAGAGAATTCAAGCTGTTATAAAAGCCAGAGGTGGTGCAACAAAATACTAGTAGTGTTTTTATTTGGTGATTCCATATAATTTTCCTCAGATTTGTGTGATTCCATATTTTTTTCCTCTGTTTGATCTGTAAAAACACTTGTAATTGACTATAGTTATCTTTCTTTGTTGTTTTTTTAAGTGTTTTATACAGCCAGAATATTGTTTTGTTGAGTGAAAATTGTTTTGTGGCATATCTGTGCTTGGTTTTTTCTCTACACAATTAAAAATTTGAATGAACATCTTCTGAGAAGGGTGATTCCATACTTTTTGCCAGGGGTTGTATGTGTCTTGTTTTGTGTGAAACTTTGTGTGCCACTGTTTTGACCCCCGGAAAAAGAGACTGTGAAGTCTCAATGGGATTTTGGATCCTGGTAAAAAAAATCTTTAAAAAAAAGTCTTTAAATCACTTTGTCTTCCTAGCCATAAAAAACAAATGATTATCAAATGAAATGAGAAATTACCAAATAAAATAATTTTATAACAATGCAAAAACAATAATACTGTAATAATAAAAGTTAATATTTAAATAAAATAACAGATATTTTTTATTAATAGTAATAACAAGGGTTATTCTTATGCAAACCTATGATATCATTATGATAAAGGACCCAGGAACCATGCATTCTGCATGTTGTTGCAGTGTCACAATGGTTAAATCAATGTCATGAATTGTGCAAACACTGTACATATGTCTAAATTTTAGAATCGAGAGAACGCAAGATATTGTATATGGTTTTAAATAGAAATTGTGATATGCTTTTTTTTGGAAGATTGTCCACCCTACAGCAGCTCGTAAACAAAAAAGCCAAAGACAAAAGACAAAAATGTAAATTTACTCCTTAAAATAATCAAATCTTATACTTTATGTATCATATGCACTTTGGCTGGTTATGCTACAAGTAATAACACATAGATAGATTTCAGTATTAAATGTCATATTTTGTATACAAATACAAAAAAAGTTGTGTTAAGACATACAGGGATTGCTTAAATGAGTCAAATATTGTTTTGAACCTATTCTTTTAAAAATAACCCTATGAAGCTGATGTTCTAACATGAATCCGACATCCCAGTGATTGATATGAAAATGTCGACATTTTAAGCAGCTGCAGTTATTTCCCAAAATATTGTCATCATGGCTCTTCACCAATACTCTTCTAAAATTTGAGGTGTCACTGACAGGTGAAAGGCTACACTGACAGAACACACAGGTACAGAATATATAGTTCATGGGTGGTGAGGGGACTGTTGACAGGTGTAGGGATTGCAGTCATGAAACAGATTCGGGAGCGTGGAGGACCGTGGGTAATGGAGTCCTCGGGCAAACACGGGGAGAAACCGGGACACAGGGTCGCTGTGGAGGAGATGGTTACCACTTAGGGTGTGCTTGTCAGAATGGTCAAGATCAGTGCTACAGGTCGGTCAGCATTTTTGGGCAAGAAAATGTTGTGAGGCTGTTGAAGAGAAGGCTGAGCTGGACAAGTCATTCGACTAGAAAAGAAAATGGGGAAATAGGTAAGACGTTTACAATCTAATTTATTCAAATATTGAACAATTTAAGATAATACATTTAAAAATGAATAAATATGTAAATACTACTCTAGTTATACGACAGGGTTGGGTTGTTGTAAAACCAACAATTTCCACAAATAAACACATGTCATTCTTACCTCTAAAAATACCAGATGCTGCAACATGTTGTCATACACATTCAACAGATTTGTGTGCAGCGCTTCTCTTTCATATAGCTTAGGTGACTCACATGAATCGCCATTTACTCTTTGAACAAAGAGACATGCATCCACTTTTCTGAAAAAAGAAGGAAAAAAAATAAAAATGTGTTCACAATCCTATGCACACACAAAAATGTTCCTAGTCTTTCTACAGCTATACTCTCAGTACTGCACACTTAATCATTTTTGTATCGCTATTTTAACAATTCCATTCTGATTTGACACCATACAGTAATTTTCTGATGTAAATTACTTAAATTATAAGCAGACTGGATATATGTACATGTAATTTCAAACTATTAATAAAATCTAGTTATTTATTTTAATAGGGCACATTAGAGAAAGCAGTTCAAGACAAGTTCCCCAATAATGCATTTTATTGTAATCATTATTTTAATCACTTTTTGGCATTTAATGGCACGTGGATAGAAGGCATTTATTATATTAATGTACATAGATTTTTTTTAACTGAAAGAAAAAAAAGAACTGCTGTATATAGTAGAGTTACATAGTCGCGTCGCGCTGCTGTCATATAAGCTGAGGTCTGGGCTCACCACGCACGCGCACAGCCGGAGTCCATTCTGAGTGGACGGACCGCGTACTGTCAGCTTTCCTGAGGTACTGTTTACTTAACCAGTCATTAAATTACTTAAAGTAAAAGCCGACTATGAATGTGAATGGAAAGTAAATAAAATAATGCGAATAGAACGTAAATAAAATACAGTATTTACCTAAAGAAAGTAGTTTAAATCTTTTTCGTCTTTAAGGACACAGTCAGAGGAATTTGTTTTGAAGTGGTTACCAATGATGTACAATTATTATTTTAATTACTTTTCATTTTTTTGCCTTAAGGTTAATGACACACTGATACAAGGCATCATTATATAAATGTAAATTGATAAAATACACAACGTTAAACTCCTGTCAGAAGTCTGAGGAATCTGACTCATCATACTTTATCCTGAGGTAAAATCGGCCAGTTTTAATTCAAACACAGGCCGCTTTATGTGACATTAAACATTAACACTATGAAGGAAGTAAAAATGTTCAGCTTGGATCGCGAGAAGCCGTTTTGTTTCAAAGTGTTGTCTGAAACGTTAACGTTATTTAAATACTTTTGTATGAACATTCTCGTTTAGTAGTTAAAGGGTGGTCGACTCACAGACTTGGCTATGAGCTCGCGAGCTGCCTCCCTCAGACACGTTCACGAGTGCACCTAGAAAGAAAGACAGATTAAACTCATTAAGCTGTGTGCCCATAAACAAACAATTAATTCAGTCACCGGTTATTTTGTAGAAGTAGTGTAGTGTAGTAGGAATATGAGTACATTATAATCATGCGCGAGCAAGCATTTTTCATTTTCTTTCGCACACCCCTGCTGAAAAAACCCACAATACAAACCATATAAATGGTTGACATCCATTATGAACAATTACATTTTCGATTTAAATGCTCGAGCTCAGACCGCGTTTGTGTGTGTGCACATCCCTCAGTGGCCCTTCACTGGCACCTGACGACAGACTTCAGAACGGACGAGACAAGGGGTGCTTCCTCTTCCATGACGACTCGTCTATATTTGGCTACATCCGGTATAAGCATATTTACATGTTGCAAGATTTACTGATAACTTCGTCATAAATTTACTTAAAAAAAGAATTCTGTGTATCACGCAGATCATAGACATTTAACTATGCTATTTAAGTTTAAACTGAAGAAACCAAACAGGCACTGTGTAAAATGAACATGTTTTTTTGTTTATGTTTTTTGTCCCCATTTGAATATTTATCATTTTAAAGACCTGTAAAATATTCACCACACTGGTCTAAAAAAATCCTTCATTGGGATCTATAGACCACTTTGGAAAGTATAACCAACCCGGGTCCAGAACTTCCCGTTTCAGTTTTTAACACTTATCAAGTGTTTGCAGCAAAATACGACCAAAAACTTAACCGGAGCCTTTATTAAATTTATACTGTACAAATAATTATTATCTTCTTTTCCAGCATCACTTGGTGTCAGAATATTGTACTGTAAGTGATAAATACAAATGTCAATGTGCATTTAATATTTGCCATGTTCATCATTTACATAGTGTGAGAATCTGGATTTCGTCCTGTTCCCCACAAATACTGCATCTGTGTTTATTCCAATATTCATCATATGTATTTATTCCTTTATCTTATTATTCTCTATTCTCTAGTTATTATCTCCTATTCATAATATTTGCTCCTTACTTTCTTGTTGTTTAACCTCGCTAAAGTAGTATCATGTCTTATGCTGTCTTATGTTGATATAAGAATCTGTTGTTCTCCATCTCAAGGTTCCTAATAATGTCAAGGGACAATTGTTTTGTTATTGTAATATTAAATATGTAATCATATCTGATTGATCAGGAGGAATAAGACTAAACATAAAGTCTGGTGATTTTCCACTGCTTTGGTGGTTTTATATGACGCCTCCTGATGCAAGCTTATAAGTAGTAGTCCTTAATACAATAAACTTTGGACTCTGATTGAACAAGCACTTGTGTCTGTGTCAAACTTTGTCTCCTGGATCCAGAAACTCTGTGTGTTCCGTCGACTAGACTCTTCAACCGTAGAATTTTATTTAGACAAGGGGACGTGAGAAGTTTACATTCTTTCACATAGCATTTAGTCAAAGGTCACTGATGAAACTAAATGTGAGATGTCTGTTCAAACCCGGTCATGTTTGCTCTATTTCTGCCTTTTTTGTGTCAACAGCAGCTAAACAAGACCCAAAGGCTCTTTTAAGAGCCCCTACCAGAACATCTTTGGCTTTGTAAGTATACATTTTGACTGTCAGATACCTCCTCTGTATTTGGGTTCAATGTTATAAAGCCTGTTAGTCATCGGTAATATAGACATAATTCTTTATATTTAAACATTCTACATCAAAATTTTGAGTTTTTGATTGTGGATAATGCAGAAGAGGCCTCCCTACCCTTATTCTGCATTTCACAATACAGAAACTCAGTCACGTGATGTCAGGTGCAAACACCCTATTTGTTTCTGATCTTGATGTGATTCTGGATAACCATTTCCAGCTTCTTACCTTGCCAATCATAAACTGTGTCATATTGTGTTTAGCTTTTGCATATGTATGACAATATGTCAATAATAATTTTGAATGCCTCTAAAGCTCACATCTCAATTTTACAGACTTATCTAGCTGTCAGACACGTGTGTGCTTAAATTTAGTTAATTTAGATTAATTCTTAATTTGATCACATATTACATAAAAAAATCTTATTATAATTTGCAGTACAAATGCAACATTTGCCAAAGACTGTACTTTCATGTTAACAATTGCAAGTAATATTTGATCTATTCTTTTATTTTTAGATTTTCACTGTTGTCTCCACAATTTTCGGACACTTTTTACTTCAAGGTAAATACTATTCTTCGGGTTCACTTAAATGTGCTCATATTATTTTTTATCATTCATGTAGTCATCTTGGTTACATTTTTGATGGGATAACTGTCTGAAAAAGGCTATGTCCAAAGACTATGACACAAAAGAAGGTTGTTTGTATCCTTTTAGATTTTTGTGGCCTTAGGAATGGTATTTAATATTGAGCAAAAGAATCACCTTGAGCTAACTAAACGCAGAAAGACAAACTTTAAATGTTTTACTTTGTTCATTTAGTTTATGTAAATGTGTTTTGAGGACAATCACTGACCATCCCCAGTCAACAGCCAGAGTCTCCAAGTCTGTCAGCCATCAAAAAATTATCCAGACCAGGAACTTGCAAAAAATACATACAATGTTATAAATATAAGACATAAAATGTCTCTTAAGTTTATAATAAAATCTAAGTTGAGCAGAATCATGAACACACAAATAAGTAAAAAAGGCATCAAAAGCTGACAAATTAAAAAGTCTTGAACCATAAAACATTCAGGATCCCCTTAACAGTGCTCTGGAAGAGAAGCACAAAAAAAGAAAACCTATAGACGCATCAGTATCACCATGGAATCAACGTTTTCCACATCATAAGTTTGTGTCATGCCACTAAGCTAAATTTGGAAGTTGATAACCCGGACACATGTATGGGTATGTTGAAGAAGGTAAAATTTACTCATCGCAAGCATTCCCCCGCCGGACATAAAGAACTCAAATTGGCCAACGTGTATTGTATGAGAATAATGTAAGTTAGAAGATAAGAAACGGGAGCTGCAGAAAGTGATGTGATCGATTATACAGTACATCAAACTACAGTATTTATAGCGAGTGAGGCTACAACACTATAAGGATAATAACCCTTACGAAGATTAACGTCTTGGTTACGTATGTAACCTCAGTTCCCTGATGGAGGGAACGAGACGTTGTGTCGAGAACGGCAGATGGGGTTCGCACTTGAGAACCAATCAACTCTGACTACTATAGAAAAGGCCAATGAAATTTGGCGAATGAAATTTGCATGCCGGGCTCCGCCCCCGGATATCCGGTATAAAAGGAAGCCGGCGTGCAGCATTCACTTACCTTTTGTTCTGAAGAGCCTGAGAGCCTCTCATGACTGCAGCAGAATACAATATGTGTTTGTGGCATAAGGGACACAACGTCTCGTTCCCTCCATCAGGGAACTGAGGTTACAGACGTAACCAAGACGTTCCCTTTCTGTCGGTCTCTCGACGTTGTGTCGAGAACGACAGATGGGGTTGCCTATGGAAAACGCCACAACGCTGTATCGCGTCACAATCTCTAGCGAAGCGACGGTAACAAGCCTGGGCGTGTCAGCTCGATGCTTTCGCGAAACTGTAACCTTCCAGTGTGGTGGTCGGGGCGTTCCAGAGCTTTCTTGGAGATGGATGGAATGCCTATTCTTAACCAGTGTCTGGGTAAGAAGGGAGGTTTGTGAGGTACCAGTTTCTTAGCCATGTGTTTGGGTAAGAAGAAAAGGTAGATAGCACACTGACCCAACCTGTTAGAGGGTGGAAAGGTGCTTTCGCAGGCATACGCCCCCACAGATGCCAGTCCTACATGTCGCCACGCAGGACGTGGGCTGACACCGGGTTTACGTGAAGGTTGTTAACCCTTGCAAAGGTGTTTGAGCGTAGCCCAACCCGCAGCTCTACACATGTCTGCTAGAGAGGCGCTTCTGCCAGTGCCCAGGAGGTGGCTAAACTCCGTGTGGAGTGAGCCCTCACTGCCAATGGGCATGGTAGATTCTGAGATCGGAATGCTGTCGTAACGGCGTCCACGACCCAGTGAGCCAGCCTCTGTTTGGAGACAGCCTTCCCCTTCTGCTGTCCTCCAACAGACACGGAGCTGGTCAGAGCTTCAGAGCTCTGCGTGCGGTCCAGCACGTACTGGACACAGCACTGATCGGGTTGGGTCTTCCTCCCCTATGGGGAGCGCCTGCAAGTTCACCACTTGGCCCCGGAGGGAGTAGTGGGAACTTCTTGGGCACGCATCCGGGCCTAGGTCTCAAGATAACGTGAGAGTTTCCAGGGCCGAATTTACGGCAATCCAGGTACACGGAGGATGCTCGGTGGTCCCCTACCCTCTCGAAGGAAGTGAGCGCCGTCAGGAGGGCCGTCTTACTCTGTGAGGAAGATCGGAACCTCCGAGGGGCTCTTGGGGGGCACAGAGGCTCCCCAGGACCACGTAGGGTCCCATGAGGATATGCAGCGGAGATGAGGCGGATTCCGCCCTCTCGCACCCCTTAGGAACCTGGTGACCAGGTTGTGTTGCCCTAGAAACTTTCCACCGACTGGGTCGTGATGAGTGGCAATAGCGACTACATGCACATTCAGTGTGGAGGGGAGATGTTAGTCTCCAGTTTCGTAAGAAGGAAAACACAATCCTGATCGAGCACCTCAGTGGGTCTTTCTCATTGAGAGAGACACCAGAACGAGAAGAGGCGCCGTCTAGAGGCGTGTAACCGCCTAGTAGATGGGGCCCTAGCCTGGGTGATGCCATAGAGGGGGAGTAGCCATCTCAGGATCTTCTCGTCCCATCTAGAGACCAGACATGGGTGTTCCAGAGGTCTGATCTGGGATGCCAGAACGTGTCCCTCCCCTGATAGAGCAGGTCCTCGGTCAGGGGAATGGTTCAGGGGGAGTCGCTGTCCAGAGCATCAGCTCTGAAGCCAAGTGCGGTTAGACCGGTGTGGTGCAACCAATAACACTTGGTGCTCCTGCTCCCTGACCTTGCACAGCGTCTGTGCAAGAAGGCTCCTGGGGGGGAAGGTGTGCTTCCGCCCATCCCGCGGTCAGCTGTGCGCCAGGATATCCGTGCCGAGGCAGGGAATACCAAGCGGGCAAATGGTGGTGTTACAGGAGGCGAACAGGTTTACCTGTGCCTACCCGAACATCCTCCAAATGAGCTGGACTGCGCGGGGGTGGAGTCGCCACTCTCCACGAGGCATAAACTGGCGAGAAAGCACATCGGCTGTCTAGTTCAGTTTGCCCGGGGTGTGTGTGGCCCGCAGGGAACGGGTCACCTGTTGACTTCACCGGAGGAGGCGTCGAGCAAGTTGTGTTAGCTGCTGTGAGCGAATGCCACCCTGACGATCTGTGTACGCTACAGCTGTAGTGCTGTCCTCGGACCAGCACGAGCTTGTCTCGCACGAGAGGCCGTAGCCTGCTCAGTGCAAGTAGCCCAGCCCACAACTCTTGGCAATTGATATGCCAGCGCAGGCGGGGGTTCGTCCAACGCCCCGCCTGCGTGCCCGTTACACACTGCACCGCACCCCTGCAGGGAGACGTCAGTCGTCACCACGACCTGTCTCATAACCTGCCCAGAGGGACCCGAGTCCGTCGAAAAAGTCATAGAAGACTAGGGGTTATGGTGCGTCGGAAGCAGGGCGTCATCACCATGCGCCTGCTGCCGGTGTGCCACGCTCTCCTCGGAACTTGACTCTAAAACCAGTGTTGGAGCGGTCTCGTGTGCATCAACCCGAGGGGTATTAACCCGCGAGGACGTCATGTGTCCCAGGAGCCTCTGAATTATTTCAGGGGGACCGCTGTCTGCCTAAAATGTTCATTTCAGACAGTTCAACACTGGTTGGGCAGGTGCGCCGACATGGTGACAGAGTTGAGTTCCATACTGAGAAAGAGGATGCTCTGCACTGGGGAGAGCTTGCCCCTCTCTTGGTTGACCTGGAGTCCCAATCGATCTAGGTGCTGGAGCACCAGGTCACTTTGTGTACATAACAGATCTCACGAGTGTGCCAAGATAGGCCAGTCGCTCAGGGAGAAAGGGCGGTTTCCACGATCTTTGTGAAGACCGTGGAGACAGGGACAGACCGAAAGGGAGGACTCTGTACTGATATGCCCGCCTCTCGCACGCGAACCGTGGGAACGGCCGGTGTAAAGGAGGATCGAGACATGAAAGTAAGCGTCCTTCAGGTCGATAGATGTCAGGATGCGCCTCTGCGTGAGCACCCTGAACGGCAGCTTGTGAAGGTGCACGGGCTAAAAGGAAATATTTAGGCTATGTTTTTTTATCAAACCATTTGTCCGTGCTCAAACATTCTTGCTAGTAGATTTTTCATTCATGTTTTTCATTCTAATTTGTTCATGGAATGTACGTTGCCTTTTTCTTTGTTACCCAGATAGCGGTGGTGGCAGACATTCCATTTCAAGAGTTCGCACCGACAAAGAGTTCCAAGGATCGTGTTTATAGTTCTTTAGTTAAATATACTAATGTTTTTGGCATGCAGTATTTTTGCACGTATTGATTAAATGATGTTGTTTATTTAGAATTAAATTATATAATATATTATGCATTATATTATATCACAAATTTGAAAAACCTCGTTTCTATTACTTATGATTCTGTTTTAAAAAATAATTTTGTCTACCATTAAAGAATTGATTAAAAACATGGATTATGTGATTCTTTTTACATATACCTTATATAGATTTAATTATGATGAAGAAAAAAAAAGAAAAAAAACTCCGACAGGCAGAGACGCAACGCGAGTCGCATTCTACCAAGCACCAAAAACTCTACTGGTTAATAAGTAAGTACTACAAACCGAAGTAAAAAACAAACCTGAAGATGAAGAAACCTAAACGTTAACGGAAAAGACGCGCAAACCTGGAGACTGAGGGAGAGACAGAGAGAGAGAGAGCTGCGGACCCAGTCAGCAACACAATACATCTGTATGTGTGTAGGGGAGGGACTAGCTGTGACTAGCCTATCACAGAACGCAGACACAGTCAGCTAACCAATGAGGATTTTTATTCAATCCGAGCACAGATATTGACTCGTATTATACTCGTACTCGGCAAAAGTGCTTTATCCGTACCGGATACTCGTTTCAGCCGAGTATCCGGCTCAACTCGTACCTCTCCGATAGATCCTTCAGGGTTTCATGGAGGGGCTCGCTGTCCACGGCTCACCACATGATCACTGGGGTCCCTCAGGGGTCAGTGCTTGGACCGCTGCTTTTTTCCATCTACACGACATCACTGGGACCCATCATACAGGCACATGGCTTCTCATATCACTGTTATGCCGACGACACCCAGATCTACATCTCGTTTCACCCAGACGATACCACTGTAGCAGCTCGCATTACAGCCTGCCTCGAGGACATCTCAGCTTGGATGAAAGACCATCACCTGTAGCTGAACCCTGCCAAGACCGAACTACTCGTGTTTCCGGCACACCCTACGGTCCAACACGATTTCAACATCCATCTTGGCAATACCACAATCACCCATTCCAAAACAGCCAGGAACCTCAGTCATATTTGATGAACAGCTGTCCTTCAATGATCACATTGCAAAGACAACACGGTCATGCCGATATGCCTTATTCAACATTATAAAGATCAGACCCTATCTCACGGAGCATTCGGCACAACTCCTTGTCCAGGCCCTGGTAATCTCAAGGTTGGACTACTGCAATGCTCTCCTTGCTGGTCTTCCTGCAAAGGCTATCAAACCACTTCAGCTGGTTCAGAGCGCAGCAGCACGCCTCGTCTTCCAACAGCCCAAAAGGGCTCATGTGACTCCCCTTTTCATCTCTCTCCACTGGCTAACGGTTGCAGCCCGTATCAGATTCAAGTCACTAATGCTTGCCTACAGGACTATCACTGGATCTGCACCGGCTTACTTGCACACTCTCCTGCACTCCTACACCCCATCAAGATCCCTGCGTTCAGCAAACCAGCGGCGTCTTGTATTGTCTTCCCATAAGGGCAGTAAATCGCTCTCCCGCTCTTTCTCATTCACAACTCCTTCCTGGTGGAACATTCTTCCTAACTCTGTCCGTTCAACCACATATCTCACAACATTTAAAAAACTACTTAAAACCCAACTCTTCTGTGAATACCTGACAAACAAATGAAAAAATAAAAAATAAACTAAACCTTTCTCTCAACAGGTTGTGGTCTAGCTTTTGTTGAAACCAGTAACTTTGTATTGCCACCTAATCAGTGTTGGGGAGTAGCTAACTACAAGTAGCGACACTACTAACTTAACTACATTTTTCTGTAGCTTTTCCGGTAGTTAAATACTTTTACAAGCAGGTAGCGGTGTAGCGTGCCCAAACGCTACTCGCTACATTCCATTGCGACAAACTTTAAAGCAATAAGTAGTGCAGCGCACTGAGCACATGCGTCGTCACCTTATTTAATACTGAAAATGTTACCATTACTGCCAGCTATTGTCCTGTGACGCATCTCGCGGCTTACGCACAGTATTCAGATGCGTCTGATGATTACGTGAATGTGCCGAAGTTAACTCGACACACACACATCCATCCGGGATGGAGCAAGGCATGGCAACAGAATTTCAGATTCGGAAGATGTATAATGTTTCTATAGCCTTTTAAAGTGGAAAACTGGGTATTTTTCCAAAATGCTACAGTAAAAAAATCCATATGGTGTGCATATATTGTGGGACGGCCCCAACTGAAACCCACCTTCCGTTTTTTCTACTTATTAAAAATAGGTTATTGACAAGAGACACGGATCCTCTACATTTAAATAAATCTTTAAAAGCAGCGTTCCTGGAATTTACGGTAAACCACTCAATATCTGCGCATCTAAACCCGCGGATGGCTTGACCCTCAGTGATTAATTGCCCATGGCCTTATTTGTCCAAGTTCATGTCTCTTAAAGATGCAAATAGTAATGGTTACACGTTTTTATGTATTCTGTCCAAAACTAATAATTAAATCGCAGTCTGCATCGAATACTTTAAGCACAAATTTAAGGAAACACATACAGGTGAGTTATTTGGCCCAACATTTGTTCTTTTTGTTGTTTTAATAATTCACATTGTCTACATTTAGCAAACTTGAGATAAATTAGAGTTTAACTTTAACTTGCGTACTGTGTAGTTTACAAAATAAAATAACATTGAAATCATAACTGTATTGTATTACATAGTTTTCTTAAAATATTTTTCATTAACAATGAATCAGTTATTCTTTATATACAATGACACTCTAAAGTAGTTTCAATGTAGCTAGCTACTTTTTTATAGTAACTTGTAGTGTAGCTAACTGCTTTTTCAAATGGGTAACTAAGCTGTAACTGAACTACTTTTATTGATGAGTAGCTTGTAGCTTATCTAACTACAGTTTCATAGTAGCTTCCCCAACACTGCACCTAATGTATTATGACTCCTGTATGAACTACTGCTTATTGCTCCTAAACTCTTTGTAAGTCGCTTTGGATAAAAGCGTCTGCTAAATGTCTAAATGTAAATGTAAATGTAACTCTAATATTTACTACAAGACCACACGGGCGAGCTCATAGCCCAAGGCCTTAGAGATGCACTTGCTAGGCCCACTCAGTCTGACACTTTGCCCACCATGTTAAATCAATAGAAAATTCTTCATTTCTAATATTCTTTCAAATTAATCATACCCTTCAAAAAATATTTGAATTATTTTTCGTCATGCATTAAGGCTCTTTTATAATATAATTAAGTGCCCTATTTTAATGATCTAAGCACATGGTCTAATGCTGCCTTCACATGCTTTTGGAAGTTCGATATTTCCCACTTCAACCCAGAAGTAATGTCTTGATTTATTAACATTTAGTAACATTAAAACATTTCAAGTATCTGCTAACATAGGGTGTATTCACACCAGGAAAGTCTGCTAGTTCACTTGCTTTGGTCCGGACCAAATGCAATGTCGATTTTTTTTGTTTGTTGTGGTTCGCTTTCACACTGTCCTCTTTGCAAGTCCAAAAATAGAAACAAAACTACATGTGTGCTGAGGTCATCCACTAAGTAAAATAAATTGATTTAGCTTGGACCAGCAGCATTAAAAGAAATGGGTTGGTTCAATGTAGCCGCTACTTTAACAAAAGTTAAAACATTTAAATGGGTTACTGAATTTTACTGGACAGATTTATGCATGTTTATTTTATTAGAATAAAATTCTGGATTGCTTAAATTCTCAATTTAATACAATATTGTATAATTGGCTGTATTAATTTATATTATTATTTGAGAAACAAGTAAAAAATTAATTAAATGTGCCACGTAATTTAATCCAAATGAAATGAGCAAACGAGACATTCCAGCTCATAAAAACGAATATTCAAATATTTGTTTATTTAAATTAAGTTGTTTTTTTAAGTTGAAAAGATAAGCAACGTTGAAAAAAGAAAAATAGGGCCTACATAAAAAATGACATAAAAACATAACATACAAAAAACATACAAAACAGAATGTATATAGGCTACCTGTAGGCCTAGGCCTATTTTAATCTGGTAAGAGTTTGTTCCTCAGTTGGTAAAAAAGAAACCTGCTCTTTGTGTGCCCAGTAACAATAGCCAGAATTGACAAGAATATCTGTTTTTATCATTTATAATGTTGATAATAAATAAAGTCAACAGGCTTGATACCGCCATGCCAACTGTATGAGTTAAGATCCTAGAAAATACCCCGCAACACAGACGGAGCAATTGTGGTGCATGTTTTATAATGTGACCCGTCGTTTGAGTAAGATATTTTCTAATTCTATTGATGCCCACCGCATATAAATATTGTTCCCCTTTCGCATTTCAGTGTCTGCCTTATTTAACTAACTTCAGTTAGAAAATCATTTGCAAGTTATAACTTGAAGGCGACGACACCTTCGTTGTTCTTTGGAGGAAAATACAGGCTTTTAGGTATGGAAAAAGGTGACAAGTATAAAGCATTCACAGACACATGCTGCCCGTGCTGCGTGTTTAGCCCCGGTGCCCGTTTAATACCGGGTATCTGTAACCATCCCTGTGTCAGTTCCGGCAGAGAGAACATGCTCTTATGTGCGCCTATGGCATGCTGACAGTGGTACTGCGCAGAAGACGGATATCTGCAACTGGGTCGAATCGAGGACAGGCCATGTGCACACCTTAAACGAACCGTACCAGAGTTTGTGAGGAACCGGACTGAGCTGGGTCTCAGTACGGTTGTTTGGTCCGCACCAGAGTACGATTGCTGTATTCACACCTGGTCAAAAGATCCACAACCAAGAGAGAAACGAATTTGAGTTTGATTCAGTCCATCCAAGCATGACAGGTCTGAATATACTCCTAGTCAGATATCACTATCCCCATATCAATATGTTCCATGCAATTTCCCTCCAAAACGAGAAGAGTGGAGTTTTCCACTGTGACTCACATGCAGTTGTCTAGTCCTCTACTGAAAGGTTCAATCTACTGTCACGCACGTCTTATTGTATGATCTAAGTAATTGGTGACTTGTAGATACCTATAAAACCTAGGTTCTCTAGCTCAGAATTTTCTTTAATCTTCTGGAAGCTCTGAAGTTTCCCTTTATCCATAAATGTGCAATATGCGGTTAAATCTTTCTAATTTAATAAGTCTATGTCTTCCAGTACCGCCTGTGTAGGAACTTCCTGGGATATTATCATTTGTATTTCTCTATCTACACTCACCAAAATTTTAAACAATTGTTTTTGCCCCCATTTTTCATGCCCCTTTTCTGTCAGCTCTACTACGGCTTTGCCATTTTCCCCTGGATGACGTTCGCGCCTCGCCTTACCCTGCCTGTCCGACACAGAGTTCTCTTCACTTCCACAGAACCGGTTGGCACCGCGATCGACCTTCGCCTGTTTGACTCTGATTCTAGCACACTCCCGTTTATCCTTGGCCTCTTATGGCAGTGTTTATGTTTGTTTCTGGAACCTCTTAAGTTTATTAAAGATTATTCAACTCATCTGCTTTTGGGTCAGTCCTCTATACCTGACAGTATTTTTGACTTTAACTAAAAATGTTCCTCTGCTACTTAAGACTGGTTTTGTGATCCAGGGACACAAATGGATTTGAGAACAAACCGGGAGTCTGCACTTGTCTAAAGGCACTCTGATGTATCCAGAAAGTGATCGGCTCTATGTGTTGTTAATGTGATGCATGGTGTCAGGCTTTGCCTGTTGTTTTATTTTATTTTGGGTTTATTCTTATCCAGTTTGCTGTGTTTTGTCTTTTGCCTTTGTCTCACGTCTGGTAACCCATTTAGGTTCTTAGTGTTGTTGATTTCCCTCACCTGCTCCTCATTTGTGTTCCCTCTATTTCAGCTCGTTTTGCCATTCTCTCCGTGTGGCGATGTAATTTGTTTGTACCATGTTTGCTCGTAGCGCTTGTAGTTACTTTTGATCTATTCCTTCGTAGGAACGAGGCATCCCGTGAGCTGGTTTGGACTTATTTTTCCCTTACAGCTCTCTTTTGGTTCTCGTGTTCCTTTTTGGATTTACGTTTGGATTATTCTCTCTCACGGAGTATCTACTAGAGGAGTTTCCAGTTTTACGGTCTGAGTGCCCTGTCTACATTCTCTCTCTCACGGAGGTTACAGCCGGCCGTGTTTCCTATGTTTCTGGTCAGGAGTGCCCTGCCGATTTATTGTTTGTTGCTGTGTAACTTTGAGCAAATAAACTGTATTAACCTCACCTGCATCTGAGTCCTTCTGAGAACCGTGACACATGGTACAATACATGGTTTTCAACAGGCGCTATTCTTGACCGGCGGCTTTCTTCCAGTCTTCTCCAGAACCCACTACCTCATCCTGTCATTTAGGAGACGGAACACACCTGTAGCCTGTGGCTGCTCTTTACCTGAAATCATCTCTAAGGGATACCACATTTGACATGACACACCATAGCTAACATCTGTGATGAAAGGTTTTCCATCGATCTTTACCAGATTAATGAGATGAGAATCGACAGGGTAGATTTCATTTTTGAATTTATTAAACCCCTTGGAGCCTAGTGTTGTATATTTGTAACCCATCTCTCTTAGGACCCATGAGAACAAGAGGTTGTTTTCACAACACCAGCCACATCGACTGCTCTTGACAATTTTATCATAGATGATTGTCAGGTCACAGGATGCTGAGGTTCTCAAAGGGAATATTCATAACATGAAGCTTGTGGATGGTGGATAAAGTGTCAAGGTCAGCTTTGACATATCGGCCAGTAAACCCAATCCTGTTGAAGTACTCTTTCAGATCCATTCTACTTATGTAGGAACAGAGTTGACAGATGGGGTTCGCCCTTGAGAACCAATCAACTCTGACTACTATAGAAAAGGCCAATGAAATTTGGCGATTGAAATTTGCATGCCGGTCTCTGCCCCCGGATGTCCAGTATAAAAGGAAGATGGCTTGCAGCATTCATTTACCTTTTGTTCTTCAGAGCCTTCGCTCATGGCTACAAACAAAACGAATTCAACGAATTCTTCTCCTACATTGCCGGATCTATGACGTAGAGCAGCGGATCGTCTCTACATGCAGCGACCTTCCCCTGGGCGTCTCGGCGGTTCCGGAGGTGTTAGAGATTTTTTCTAAAAAGGTCCTTTTGAGGACTGATCATTTTCCAGCGCGGCATGTCACGCTGTTCTCTTGGGTGCGGTACTCTCATCGAGGAGGGGGATGGACACGATAGCTTCGTCAAGTATCTGGGCGTCCAGCTCGCTGAGGCAGCTTTCGTTGACACATCTTGCTCGCACTGCAGACAGATGGTCATACAGAAGTTGCGGTCAGGGGTGGCTGTCTTCCTACGGGAACCAGCCACCATTTTGTTGCTACCCTGGCCGTGACGTCGGTGGCTAAGGCCCCGATGCCCGCCAATGTTAGCAGCGTTAGTGATGTAGGGACCTCTGAGAACGTAAACCCGCCAGCCAAGTGCTCACGGGCCGATCGCACCCAGATTCGCTCTTCTGAACGTTCCCCAACCGGCGGTGACATACCGTCCGGATCCTCAGGCACGCACTCGGAAACGATGCGTGAAGTAGATGAGATGTCGCTCGCAGCATCGAGGGAGACTGGCATCCGACTCTGACGAATCCGAGCTCCCCCCACAGGGGGGTCGAGCTCAGGAGGAAGCAGAAGTGATATCAGCCATGCTAACCCGGGAATACGTGGTTCCTGGGGTCGGAGCGTGGTGCAAACACCCCCTCCGTGGGCTGTTCCGTCTGATGTATCCTCATGAAATGGTTCCCACTCCTGGTAACCCATGATCTTGGTTACGTCTGTAACCTCAGTTCCCTGATGGAGGGAACGAGACGTTGTGTCCCTTATGCCACAAACACGTATCGTGTGGCTGCAATCGTGAGAGGCTCTCAGGCTCTTCAGAACAAGAGGTTAATGAATGCTGCAAGCCGGCTTCCTTTTATACCGGACATCCGGGGGCGGAGACCGGCATGCAAATTTCATCCGCCAAATTTCATTGGGGTTTTCTATAGTAGTCAGAGTTGATTGGTTCTCAAGGGCGAATCCCATCTGTCGTTCTCAACAAAATGTCTCGTTCCCTTCATCAGGGAACTGAGGTTACAGATGTAACCAAGACGTTTGTAGGTTACTTTTGTATGCAAAGCCATTATAAAATATGCAGATCTATAACTGCTGATAGCATAACATAGCCTTCTGTTTATTATCAGGCAGGATAGAAAAGTAACCTCTTCTCCTGGTGTCAGTTCTTCACTCCTCAATGCTTGACTGAAATGTTTTTAATAATTTCGAGATAAAAATATTTCAAGGTGTATGCCTAAATGTAAAAACATTAGATAACACTCTCTCGTTAGAAAAAAAAGATATGTATTTAAAAATTAAACATATATATTTTTAATTGATGAAGAAAAAATGAAGAAAATGCAGCCAATAAGAGCCTTTTAAAACCTTCCCAGGACAGGATCCTGACAGTTCATATGCCAAAACTGATAGATCTAACTATCCTGCAGACGTGGATGTCAGAGGGGAAGAAAATCAGGCAGGAGATGAGGTGATGTTATAATAAAATGAGCAAAGGTTATTGTAGAGAGAAAATCACAATTTTGGTTCAGATGTTTTGTTCACTCCATCTCTGTCTATCTTCATCCGACTTAGTGATTCTAACTTCATCTGACTAGAAACACATTTGGCAGGTGCTATTATACCAACATAGACTGTGGAAAATGACTGCTTCACAACATTGTCTTGTGACGTTATCAAGAACCTTGAGAATGAGACCACTACGAACTCTAATCTACTTGTGAAGACAATGCAAATGCAGCATCCAACAGAATGGAGAATATAGTCAAGTTCATTTTAAAGAGCAGCTGTTCATGAAACATATTGACTATAGTTATGACCACCCACTGGCCCAACGACGGAATCCAATGTCGTGGTTGAAGGGATCTCGTGTTCTCCTCAGCGATTTCTACATGAAGTTATTTAAGAACTGTTACAATTTAGTTCAATTTATATGACTCTGTGGTTAGGACCGATCTGACTCCAATTTCAATATAATATAAAATAACTTATATGTCATTTCAAATGCCTCTGAGGATTATAGCTAATTTATCCATAAATCTCCATACTTTATTATTTACAGTTATTCTTTCGATTGGGACCTGCAGTCGCACAGAGTCTCACGCCGGCTGGGTTCATGGATCTCACAGACACAAAATGGTCAATTCTGTTCTAGTCAGAACATGTTGAACATGTTCAATCACATCCACATACAAAAACATTTGTTTTTTGTGGCGAACCACAAGTATTATAGTTATTAAGAGACATTCGCCAGGGTACTCATTTATTGTACTCCACGATTGGTGACCCCGACGCGAGTTGTATACGGCTGACTTATGTCAAACCACGACGGTAGTGAAAATGCTGCTGCTAGCAGCGTGGCTAACGTCGGTGCTACATGCGCAGCCACCGTCAAATTACCAGACTTTTGGCAGCACAACCCACGGCCGTGGTTTCAACATATTGAGGCCCAGTTTCAGCTGAGAGGAATAACACAGGACGTAACAAAATATTTCCACATGGTAGCAGCATTGGATGCCTCGATGACAGCCAGGGCTATGGTGCTATTAGAGGCTCCTCCCGTTGACCGCAAATACGATGCACTCAAAACATTCCTGTTGAAACTTTTTGAACTGTCGGAGCTCACCATGTGTCGGAGCTCACCCATTGTTGGAGCTCACCCGCATCTCACCATGGCCACCCCCAGTCATACGTGCGCAAGGATTTACCGTTAGCCAAGTATGTTTTCATCCGTCACGATGGCCATCGTACCCCGCTGCGGCCACCCTACGATGGACCCGTCTGCGTCCTGGTGGGGGGTATAAGAACTTCATTGTGGATATGGGGGCCAGGCCTGAGCGGGTGGCTATAGACCGTCTCAAGCCTGCTCATGTGGATATTGGTACACCACATCAGCTGGCCCAGCCTCCAACGGCGAGGACGCCCCCCTGGGGCAGCCTCGGCTCCTGCCCTGCCCCTTCCCCCCTCTCCTGTTAAGCGGAGCCGTTATGGCCACCTGATCCGCCCCCCTGTACGTTGACTTTCCTAAAAACTTCAAAATCTTTTCTGTTTTTTTTGCAATTATGTATAGAGATCTATGTTTTATTAGGGGTGAATTCTGGGGGGGCCTGTGTGGCGAACCACAAGTATTATACTTATTAAGAGACATTCACCAGGGTGCTGTACCTTAAAGGGAGGGAGGAGTTAGTTGTTGTTGTGTTCCGGTTGTAGATGTGTGCGGTTGTTTTTGACCTCACTCGCTGTTCGCAGTGAGAGATATTAAAGTGGATACTAAGCTGATTCGACGCATCTTCGTCTCTTGTCTCCTCCTTTATTGTACTCCACAGGCTGATCTGTAAGGTAATCTCTTAGGGAGTACTAGCACAAGTTAGATAACTTTGAAAATTGGTTAATGTAAGGGTGTAAAAATGTTGCTGTCAGAGAGATCTATATCAAAACAAACATTTGTTTGTTATCTTTTAGTTGTCACATTGTTCCTCCTCCCCAGGTCATGTATTGTCCATTATGTGGTATCGATTTGGCTGGACATATTGAATGCTTTTGTGGTTCCTGTGGCAGCATAATTTTTTGGCCCCTTTTCTACAGGATGGTTAGTGTTTCTCTAGTGTTTAAATATCTTATTTTATTTTGCATTCTGATTTAGCTTGAGTGTTCTGGTTTAAAGCACTCTATCTGCAATCCCCCTACAGTACAAGCTCTTTAACTCTTTAATCTTATTGACTCTTGTGTTAGCTTTTAAGGATTGGTCACTGCAGACTCATTTTACCTTATATATTTCTTATATATTGTGCATATACACATATTGAAAGAACTACAAACAGAAACATGCATTAGTGCATTAAAAGGCATGTATTTTTTACATTAGACTTGCACTGGTTGGGACTGTAGATTTGCAATTTGTTCTTAGACCAAAAACAAAGTGACAATTTATGCATAAGTTCATATGTTGTTTGTGGATTCCTGCATTCCTACAACTCGTTTCTCATCTTCCTATAGATCCAGGGATGGTCTGAAATGAACAGTCAGAGGCTTACATTATTCATAAATATTTCTTAGAGGGCCCCACATATGATGTCATCCTTGATTTTCTTGAAACAAAACATAACATTTCCATGAGTTTGAGCACCTTGAAAAGAAAGCTATTAAATGTAGGCCTAACTAGGTAAACAGACTTTACTCCCTTTGCAACTGTGCATGCAGCAATTATACATGAACTGAGAGGCTTGGGTCAGCTTTCAGATTATAGAGCTATGTGCCAAACATTACGGGAAAAAAATCTCCTTACAGTTAAAAGGGATGATGTAATGCTTACCCTTCGCAGACTGAATCCATCTGGTGTTCATTTTCGCCAGTGACACAGGTTTGTCCGAAGAGGATACTTTACAGCAGGACCAAACCAAGTGTGGAATGTTGATGGATATGATAAGCTCAAACCCTTTGATATTGCAATCAGTGGATGTACCGATGGACTTTCAAGAAAAGTGATGTGGCTCTGCAGTGGCAGCTCTAATAATGATCCAGGAATAATTGCTCAACATTATGTGAAGTATGTCTCTGACTTTTGGCAAAAAACTTTTGCCACTATGCAGCCATTCACTGTGCATTAAGAACAGAGCATACAGATGACTTTGCAGGAGCTCAGAGTCACATGTATGGCACCTCAACTGCAAATCATTGTATCGAAAGTTGGTCGTCCTTTTTCAGAGAGCAAATGTACAAGTATTTTAATATCAATTCCAAGAAAACTTATCATGCTACTTTGTTTATCGTGTTGTGCTGTCATGACAGAGGGTTTGAGCACATTTGTAACACATTTTAGTCCAGTGTAATTCTTACATTTACATTTAATCATTTAGCAGACGCTTTTATCCAAAGTGACTTACAGGTGGGGTAGGCAATGGAAGCAATTGGGACAGCATAAGGACAACAAAAGCATAATTGCAATCAAAAAAGAAGACTGGTCTCATATAACCTAACACAGTATACTGAGCTAAGTTAGAGTTTTTTTTTTTTTTTTAAGAGTAGAGAAGAAATATAAGTCAGAACTGATCAGTCAGGTGTTGACGGAAGATATGTGTTTTCAGACGTTTCTTAAAGATGGCTACAGAATCTGCAGATCTTGTAGCAGCGGGCCGATCATTCCACATCTGGAGAAGGTATGTGAGAGAGATTTTTTTCTTTTTTGGGATGGCACCACAAGACGTCGTTCGTTTGCAGAGTGTAGGGATCTGGCGGGTACATATGTCTGTATTAACGAGTGAATATAAGGGGGTGCCAAACCACTGGTGGTCTTGTAGGCCAGGAGCAGAGTCTTGAATTTGATGTGAGCAACTATAGGGATCCACTGGCCCCTGGGGATCACCTCTCGCCATCCCAAATCACTGACGTTGCCAGGTTGCAGGCTCGTTTTGCCGATGTGTTCTCGCCACTGCCTGGCCATACTACACTCATTGAGCACCATATTTAGACCACACCGGGAGTGGTTGTACGTGGCCGGCCGTATCGTTTACCTGAACACAAGAAAAAAGTGGTTCAGGAAGAATTAGGCGCTATGCTGGATATGGGAGTAATAGAGGAGTCCAACAGTGACTAGGCCAGCCCGATGGCTCAGTCCGGTTCTGTGTGGACTATCGCAAGGTGAATGCTGTGTCGAAATTCGACGCATATCCAATGCCACGGATTGACGAACTGCTTGATCGACTAGGTGCGGCTTGCTATTATTCGACGTTGGATTTGACGGAAAACGATAATGACAGATCCCCTTATCTACTTTATCAAAGGATAAAACAGCTTTCACTACGCCGTTTGGATTACACCAATTTGTCACACTTCTGTTCGGCTTATTCGGAGCCCCAGTGACTTTTCAGCGTCTCATGGACCGTATCCTACGTCCACATGCGGCATATGCCGCTGCTTGCTTGGATGACATTGTCATTTATAGTAACGATTGGCAGCGGCATATACAGCACCTAAATGCGGTCTTGAGTTCGCTGAGAGGAGAGGACCTCACAGCTAACCCGAAGAAGTTTGCAATTGGGTGAGTGGAGGTCAGGTATTTGGTCTTCCACTTGGGTCACGGGCAGGTGCGTCCCCAAATTGACAAGACAGTAGCAATTGCAACCTCCCTGAGACCCAAGACCAAAAAGGAGGTGAGGCAATTCCTGGGGTTGGCAGGTTATTACAGAAGGTTTGTGCCGGACTATTCGACCGTCACCAGACACCTGACGGACCGCACTAAAAAGGAGGCACCATATCCCCTCCAATGGTCGGAGCCATGCCAGCAGGCTTTCACCCAAGTTAAGGCTGCTCTGTGTGGTGCACGCTCCTAATTTCTCTCTCCCCTTTCTTTTACAGACAGACGCATCGGACAGGGGGCTGGAAGCGGTCCAGTCCCCGGTGATGTACATCAGTCGCAATCTCTCGAGGACGGATGCACACCTCCAATGGCTCCACCGCATGAAGGATACCAACGTGCGGATCACCAGTTGGTATCTGCCGTTACAAGCCATTAAGTTCCAGGTGGTCCACAGACCGGGGACCCAGATGGTGGTAGCCGACTTCCTCTCCAGGAGGGGGGGGAGCTGCAGGCCGGATTGGGCCCCGGCCTGAGTCGGGCGGTGGGGGTATGTGGCAAGGGGGGCGTGGTCTAGTTGAGTCTGGGGAGAGAGAGACTGGAAATCGGCGGGAAATAAGTAGGTCAAAGGCCGATTGTAAACACCTGTCTGTAATTACAGTGATTGGCTGGAAGAGGATAAAAGCCAATACGAGGGGAGGTTCGAGAGAGAGAGTTTGGCTGAGGACGAGGAAGAAGCGACAAGCACGAGAGGAATACCGGAAACGAATTAAAGGAGTCTTATGTGCCAGGAGGCCATAGTTTATATATTTTTGCTTATATTTTGTGCTTTGCCAATATAAAGAATCTTACCAGCCACCCCGACCCTATCTCCTTCCTTCGTGTAATACGAACCCTTCTACACGGTGGTATTGGCTGCCCAGGATAAATCATTAGATATGAGGACCCCTAGATACTTAAAGGTCTCCACTCTCTCCACGAGTTCTCCATTGATGTACAGTAGGGCAGGAACCGATTCTGGCTTCTTCTTAAAGTCCACTATCAGTTCTTTGGTTTTGGAGGTGTTCAGAACCAAGCTGTTTTTTGAGCACCAGGCCGCCAGTCTGTGGATCTCCTCTGGGTAAGCAGATTCTTCTCCATTTGAGATGAGTCCAACTACGGTTGTGTCTTCCGCGAACTTAATAATGGAGTTAGAAGAATGGACAGGTGAACAGTCATGTGTATACAGGGTGTACAAGACCGGGCTTAGTACACAGCCCTGGGGGGCTCCACTGTTCATTTTAATGGATGTTGATTTGTAGAAGCCAAGTTTAACACTTGAGAGCGGTTCGTCAAAAAATCCTTGTACCAAGTACAGATGGTTTGGTGAAAGCCCAGGTACAACAGTTTGTCCATGAAAATGTCTGATACGGTGGTATTAAAAGCAGAGCTAAAGTCAATGAAAAGTATCCTTACATAGCTCTGCCGGTGTTCCAAATGGTGCAGAGCAAAGTGGATAGCCAAGGCAATGGCATCTCCGGTGGCTCGTTTAGCTATGTAGGCAAACTGATATGGAGCAATGGATGGAGGGAGGCTTGCCTTCATATGATACAGGACCAGTTTTTCAATGCACTTCATAATAATGAGAGTAAGAGCAACTGGCCTGTAGTTGTTCAAGTCTGTAGAATCTGTAGGACCGGGATGATGGTGGCAGATTTTAAGCAGTGTGGAATAGTGGCAAGTGACAGGGAGATGTTAAAGATGAAAACCCCGGCGAGCTGATCAGCACAGGTTTAGAGCACTTTTCCAGGTACTCTATCGGGTCCAGAAGCCTTCCTAGGGTTTATAACCCTCAGCACACGCCTCACATCATGTTCCTGGAGCGTGAGTACGTGGGAACCAGAGTGAGGTTGGGGGTAAGATGAAAAGACAGGCATGTTTGCCGCAAACCTGGCAAAGAAGCAGTTCAGCTGCTCGCACAGTGAGACATCCCCATTCGGATCGCTGTTTGTACATCGTTTGTACTTGGTAATGTTCTGAATTGCTTGCCACATGCTCTGTGAGTTGTTTTCCCCTAGGTAGACCTCAATCTTCCTTCTGTAGTCATTATTTGCCTGCTTGATGCCTCTTCTAAGGTCAGCTCTAGAGGTGCTATACCATGCCTCACCCCCTGAACTAAACGTACTTTGCTCGTCATCCAGGGTTTTTGGTTTGGAAATATACACATGTGTTTAATCAACTGTAACATTGTCCATGCAGCACTAAATGTAGAAAAGTACAGTCTCTGTAAAGTTCTCCAAGTCGTTTTGATAGAACAAATCCCAGCAAGTGTTTTCAAAGCAATCCTGCAGTTGAGTGAGAGCACCTTCAGGTCACGTTTTGATGATTTTGGTGCATGGCTTGGTAGTTGTTATAAGAGGTATGTAAGCAGGTGTCAGGATTAAGGAGAGGTGGTCAGACAGACCCAAATGCGAAAGTACAGCTCAATCCCCGCTTCTGCTTTCGCTCTCTCCTGGGTCTGCGTTGCCTGCTTGAGAAGCAGACCCACGGTGACTCCGCCGGTCTAGCTATGTAATCTGGAATATTATGATTCCTCTGAAAGTCGCTCGTAATGTCCATGCTACATCGAAACCTGATGTCAATTAAGTCCTGGTGACTATACATGTATTCTCCTCCACACAGACAAAAGACATAGACAAAAAAGGTGCGTAAAGATAAACACCAAACGAGAGGGCTTGGAGCCGCTGCACTCATGTGCGCCCCCATTCCTTCTTACTGAAGAGCTGGAAGAGTTAACATACCACCTCAATCAAGGTGGTATGGACACCAGTAAATGTCTAGAAGGAGCTGAGTATCACAGTCATTTTAAAGCTGCCTAATTGGTGCTTATTAGGCTTTATTGCTGCTCCCTGATATCCACAGGTGTTTTCAATACCTGATTGAAAACACTTCATTGAACCTCTGTTCTTCAGAGTGGTAGTCTTTAAGGGGTTGAATAATTATGTCAATGAAGAATTCACAAAAGAAACATTTACTACTGTATTACAAAACTAATTGATGTCATTTTAGTTGCATATGGTTCTTTAAGAAGTCCTTGTAGGATCTCATTCTGAATACAATTACAAATGTACACTAAATTCCCTAAAACCATTTACAGCATTGGGGGTTGAATAATTTTGAACACAACTGTAAATATAAAAAATGAATTATAGACACTCACAAACATACCAGCATATAACCAGTAGTATAAAATTTGAGAGAATGCATGTGCAATTTCTTTACTGTACCTATTTATATATATAATGCAATTAATTATTGATATTTACCCTATAGCATCTGTACACTCTAAATTAAGAAATTTTGGTCATTGCCAATTAATCTAATAACACATTACATCAGCATAAATATATTAATTGGCCTTGGATCAAAATACTGACCAAAAAAGTCTGCTAGTGATGTTGAATAAATATATTTTTGAAATATTTAAACTAGCCTTTTAATATCATATATTTATAATATCAGGTATTAAAATAAAACAACAGTCTGGACAATATTGAAAATGTAGGAATTGTATACATCCCATATTAAGCAATGCGCTTACTTTTATACAGCTATTAAAGTATTCATATTGTTGTGTGTCAGCTGATGGCACAAAGTGATTTCTTGAAATAGTTTATTACATCCTAGCAAAATTACCTCAAGGAGGGTCTTCTTGACCTCATCATCGGGTATGTCCACAATTGGGGCCTCTATTTTATTTTCTTTACCAATAAGGTTAAGAAAAAGTTTGGGGAAAGACAAGACAGCCCTGGACCTCCATGGACAATAGACACCGCGATCAGACAATATTCATTGTCTTCTGCAGCTAAAAAAAAAACCATATTGTTAATATAAATTGGTGTTTTAGCATTTTTTTATTTTATAAAAGTAAAAATTGATTATAAAAAGTATTACCTTTACTGTTAAACGAAAGATATTTTGCATTGTCTTTGCCTTCAAAAACTCTCCTTGTTTTAATGTCATCCATTAACAGGGTTACAAATTCAGGAGTAGGCCCCCCAGTCTCCAGAGCCTTCTCCATCAGCCCAATGTCGTCAGAGAATTTCACCATCATGCTGCAGTTGGGGTAAATGAGGAACGCCTAAAACCTCTAAAAGCATCATCCCAGACATTGACCCTGTTAATGCTAAATCTAATACAGGACGTTCTGTTAAGATGATGTGCTAGATTTGATACTATGTCCCCAGCTGTAAATCCATTTTGTCCATCACTGTAAAATAAGCAAAATATAAGCATAACTTAAAGCTGTTTCTCTTTAGTTTAATACAATTTTTACTAGTGAAGGAAACAAAAAATGTATTAAAGTTTAGGATAAATATTGTATCTGATGGGGAGAAACAAGTATAGCTAACAGTAAACTGTCAATAATGACAGGGGCATAGATATGTATATGTACTGTGGAATGGAAGTACAAAAACAATGAAATAATTAATCTAGAATGTTTTGTGAAACAGAGCTGTTTTGTTGTTGGTGCAGTCTAGTACTTTAAGTTATTTTATAACCACTGTTCAGGAGCACACAGTTCATAAAAACTATGTCTCGGTTTAATAAGTTTATACCACACAATGATGTCAGAAAGTGTTAATGACTTAGTACAGATTTGTAGAAGCCACTTGTGGGTGGAGTCAAGGAGGTAGACAGAGTCAATGAGTTGTACGCAGTCACTGAGGTAGACATCTGCTGGGATGCACTCTCGGCCTGCAGCACCATTAACACAGTATAGCATAGCACAATAAAAACGTCAATCCTCACATAAATACCCTAAAAATAAGTTAACTTACTGTTGAATATGTCACAGAACGTTACATACTTGCACATTGGATGACTTGATGCCTTAGATAATTCTGATGTTGTGGTTGACCTAAAAAATACAGATTATTTTAAATAATTTTTAGAAACATTAAAAGTAGTGTTTCTTTACTTGCTTAATGATCAATTTCAAAAGTGAATGCACTGAGAAATATTGAAATTGATATAGCTGGCACACGGAACAAAATAATGTGTTTGCAGAAAATGTACTAACCCGTGTCTATACTCATACACAATGGTGTACTGCATTCAGGACTTGACCAAAGCTGCCAACAGTACCAAGTGTAAACATAAAACCCTAAACTCATTTCTAGCTTTAACACTGTTTCCATTCCTGTATGCGTCTCTATTACTTTTGACTCTCCAGGGGATTTTAATGCATTTACGCTGTACTTTAGGCAAAGATATCTTAAACACTTAAATCCCTGAGATGTACCTCCTACCACTGTGTCAGAAAGGGGTGAAATATCGCATGCCACACTGACAACAACATCCTCATCTTCTGAAACTGATTCATCTTCATGACCTCACAAAGATTTTGGGGTGAATTTCCATTTAAAATGTTCAGTAAATATAGGCTACACATCAATATTGGAATTCTACAAAGCACTAATCACAAAACCTGTACATGTGCATTAAATACATACAAAATACTTTTTAAATACTTACTCTTGGACAAAAAGTCCTCAAGCACGCGGATGTACAGTGTGATCTTTTGATAAGCTTTTCCAATGGCCTCTTTGTATTGCCCTACGGTAAAAGGTGTTTCAGTCCCAGGTATATTTTTTATCTGAGAGCCATCAGGATAAAGCAAGACATATTCTCCTTCTTACAAGTCTTTCAGTTTTTTTATGGCAGCTGGAAAAAGTTCAACCTGTAGAGGTAGGTTTTTCCCTCTCATGGGCCTGAAACCATTCTTGGTCTTGGTCATGATGCCGACAGATTTCTAAATCATTAATCAGAAAATATTAAAAACAATGATGATACTGTTTATATTATTAATTTATTATTAGAAAATAATTTATAATCTTGAACATTATTTTTAACATACCCTCACGGTTTTCTTTGAATTCTTTTTACTTTTTGAAAATGTCCTCCTTTTTATTATATTTTAGATGTCTTTATTTCATGAAGTCGAGAACAGATGAACTAGGTGGAATGGCACCTATATCAGTCACTGAAACACAATAAGAAAGAGATCAAAAAGAAATTACTACAATTTTTTAGGCTTTAGGTATTGTCATAAATGCTGGTTAACATAAAAAAAAAACATAAGATAGGGATCTCTGCAAGAGAATATTACCTTTGAGCAAAGACTGGCATGACCTATGAAGGTCATCACTTGCAGTTCTAGGGGCTTTCACAGTTACAAAAGATACATCTCGCCCCCACATGAACTACAAAATCTGGGCAGATTTGACAATTTGAAGCCACAGAAAGGACTATACATTTTAATCTGAAAACATAGGTGTCATGATTCTAGGGTGGAGACATGGCATGGGAACCCAATTGCAGGCAAACACACACGGTAGGGGTAACAAAGGTGTTTATTTAACATATAAACACTAATAAACAAACAGGCAAAACAAAATCCACAAGGGGGAAAACAGGACAGGATAATATATAAACTTTAACAAGGACTAGGACACTGAATTACAACTAAACTAAGAAAACAAACACTTGAGACAAACACTAAACTGACACTTACTATAATGGGAGGAAACAGGAACAAGGTGACAAGCAAGAAGCACAGCTACATGAACAGGACTCGGGACCTCCGGACTCGGGACCTCCGGACTTTGCCTGCCTGGCGGGACAACGGCACGCACTGTCGGTTTGAGAGTGGTGACAGCTGTCGTGTGTGTACGACCTCACGCCTCGCCAGGGTGTGAGGTCGGTTTGCTGAGCACAGTCCAGTGGAGTGTGTGATCGGCTGCAAGTACACCCGGGGAGAACAGAAAAACTCTGTGAGTAAGTGGGCACCAGGCCCTGAGAAGGGTCCGGCTTTGGTGACGAGGCAGGAGCCGTCCCGTACAGACCGATCAGCCACATTTGGGGGCACAGGAACGGAGCCGATGTCGAAGGGGCCCTTGGCTGCCAGGAAGCAGACGTCACGCGGGATCTCGGAGGCCTCTAGGCGGCCGAGTTGTGGCGCGGAAAAAATGTGGCTAATAGTCACTGTCTGCTTCTTCACCATCAAAAATTGCTGAGCGCAGTCCTCGACGGTGTTACCAACAACCCACCCTGCGAGATGGGTGCATCAAGAAAGCAGACTTTCTCGGTGTCACTCTTCTGCGCAAGGTACAGCCGGGGATGTCTCTCCTGGAGCACTACCATGGACATCGTCCGACCTAGGGCCCATGCCGCCACCTTGGTCGCCCGTAGAGTGCTTTCAGTGGCGGCACAGAGATCCAGCAGTATACCCGGGTCGGCCTTACCCTCGAGGAACTCTCTCAACGCCCTGGCCTGGCGGACCTGCAGGATGGTCATGGCGTAGAGAGAGGAGGCAGCCTGGCCCGCAGCAGCACAAGCTTTCGACACCAGTGATGCCGAAGTCCTACGCGCTTTGGACGGTAGGCGTGGCCAATTCCCCCAGGTGGTAGCCGTCTGCGGCACAGGTGCAGCGCAGCCGCACGTTCCACCCGGGGGATCTCGACGTAGTCTTTGGCTGACCCACCATCGAGGGAAGTAAGGGAGCCAGAGCTGGTTTGACTGGAGCGGGCCGTGAGTGGAGCGCTCCAAGTTTTACACACCTCCTCATGCACCTCCGGGAAAAAAATGGCACCCGGGGTGGGCACGGTTTGCACCGTGCTCCGACCTCAGGAACCACGTATCCCCGGGTTAGTACGGTTGACATCACTTCTGCTTCCTCCTGAGCTCGACCACTGGGGGTGGAGCTCGGATCCGTCAGAGTCGGATGCCAGTGTCCCTCCGATGCTGCGAGCGACATCTCATCTATGTCACACATCGTTTCCGAGTGCATGCATGAGGATCCTGACGGTATGCCACTGCCGGTTGGGGAACGTTCAGAAGAGCGAATCGGGTGCGATCGGCCCGTGAGCACTTGGCTGGCGGGTTTATGTTCGCAGAGGTCCCCACATCACTAACGCTGCTAATACAGGCGGACATCGGGGCCGTAGCCACCGATGTCACGGCCCGGGTAGCAGACGAAATGGTGGCTGGTTCCCGTAGTGCTGGCAAGATGTGTCAACGAACGCCGCTTCAGCATGCTGGAAGCCCAGACACATCGAGCATTCTCCTCGATGAGGGTGCTGCACCCAAGTGAACAGTAGGACATGCCGCGCTGGAGAATGCTCAGTCCTGAAAAGGACCTTTTTAGAAAAAATCTCTAACACTTCCGGAACTGCCGAGACGCCCAGGGGAAGGTCGCTGCAGGTAGGGATGATCCGCTGCTCTACGTCGTAGATCCGGCAATGTAGAAGAAGAATTCATTGAGTTCGTTTTGTTCGTAGTCATGAGTGAAGGCTCTGAAGAACAAAAGGTAAATGAATGCTGCACGCCGGCTTCCTTTTTTACCGGACATCCGGGGGCGGAGACCGGCATGCAAATTTAATTCGCCAAATTTCATTGGCCTTTTCTATAGTAGTCAGAGTTGATTGGTTCTCAAGGGCGAACCCCATCTGTCGTTCTCCATACAACGTCGAGAGACCGACAGAAAGGGAACAAATTTTGACAGTCATAAATAATATTGTCTGAAAAGTACAACAATAGTATTGAATACTAAACAGTATTTTATGATGTCCATAGTAGAAGATGAATACTGAAAAGTTAATTTACATATGATTGTAAAAAAGTGCATTAAACTTTTTACATTTGAATGTAGGAAATGACAGTGGGTTAAATTTGTTTTGCAATTTGAACAGCATATTCATATACAGCGTATATGAACAGCGTAAGACATATACAATATTATACAAGTTTTACAATAGAAATGAAATCATGCAATGCAGACACATACATTTAGTAACCACTGTACATGTACACACAACCTGCCTCAGTGGGAAGGGTGAGACTGTCTTTCTTTGCAGAACTTATCCATTCTGGGTGTTATTGGGGACAGACAAACTCTCAAGTCATCTTCCATAATAAGCTGTGCCCTGTATTTTGTCATTAATGCCATCATGGCTGAGAAAGATGTCTCACAAAGGTATGAGATATTCTCATGGCCTGAAGAGCAACCTCCTTGTTCACCTTTTCAACTGTGGGCAAAAACTCTGCTGGAACCTGCTGATTAAATCTCATCCTGAGAGTACGATCACTGGACAGTTGCAAAAGTTCATCTTCAGCCTTTCCACTGAGGCCACTGGCCATCACATCAAAAGAAAAGAATCTTAAAGATCCCAAGCCCAGTCATATTTCTCCATGTCAATGTCTGTGAAGTAGCGACTGAAATGTTCATTCAGTGAGGTGACTGCTAATGGTGTTGAGCATGAAGTGATGCCTCTTTGTAGTTTACGTACCAACAGATCAATTTTTCTCCTGAATGCATTTATTTTGTCACTTGCCTCCAGTATTGTGGAATAACATCCCTGAATTGACATATTCAGTCCATTGACATGGAGCTGTCCAAAATTTTTCTGTCCAAAATTTCCTCACCTGTGGCTCTCCCCTCGAGTTCTTTTGGAAAAAAAAAATCTTCCATAATTTTACTGTCCAATAAATATTGAATGAACACTAATGACTGCACAGCGCTACTAACGTCAGTGCATTCATCAAGCTGGAGTGTGAACTGCTCACACGATCGTGATCTTTCAGTCAGTTGAGATTTCACATCAAAAGAGATGTCTTCGATCCGCCTACTTACTGTATCGTTGGACAGCGGTATGGATTTAATCTTAAACGTGGCAACCTCCCGACCATCACTCGGCACATATCCACTGCTGCTGGGAGTATTAATTATTCCCCGATCTTGAGAGGCTTTTTACGTTTGGCTATTTGCAGGAATGCAAGATACGATGCTTGCTGTGCTTTCTCAGGTATTGTCGTGATGCTAGCCAGTCAAACCTTTTGCTTGACGTGTTCTTCTTTCTTTTCTCAAAAAAATCCTTACTTTTATTTGCATGCTCCGGATAAATTGTTGTTAGATGTCGGTATTTAAACAGTTTAAAGGTACTCATAAGTTACAACAGAGGCACTCTAAAACAATACGGGATTGCAAACACATGGAAGGAAAAGAAACCTTTGGAGTTAAATCCGGGCCGCTTGGGTGAAACCAGGGGTCCTGACTGCTTGACCATGTCGGACACCTCAGCAAGGGCAATACGGACTGCAACTTCTTCCCAGAACTGAGAGATGGAGTAGCAGCCCGACATTTTCAAGGCAGCGTGGAAAGAATTTCCATTTTTCTGCACGTGTACTAGCAGTGAACCACAGAAAGAAGAACTAAGAGTTAAGAAGTATAATCCTCTTTACAGTATCACCGCCTGTCACGCGGTTGGCCCGTGCTGATGGCGAGGCGAAGTGCTGAGCTGAGCTATCCGGGCTTGTGTCTGTGCGTGCCGAAAGGGACTTGAATCCTGGATCCTCAGATTAAAAGTCTGATGCTCTACCGACTGAGCTATCCCAGCTCGTGTAGGTTCTTGTCAGAGCCAGTCCACGGCATAAGCAAACTAAGCGGCTGCTTAGGGCCCCCGTGGCCACCAGGGGGCCCCCAAGATTTTGTATATTTTCCAATATCCAGGGGCATATGTCCACAGGGGACGGGTGGACATGTCCCCATCACTTTTCAAAATCCCGTTCCTGTCCCCCTCACTTTCAAATTAGTTTTTTTTTCTTAACCGTGCGGCGTCATCGTCCTGGAGAAGTAGGCTACTAGGACCGAGCAGGACACTCTAAAAATGGATTACTGAAAGATTGTTTTAAATCACGTGGTTTTGATTTGACGCATGCTCAACTGTGTATTTTGATGATGTCATTAACGCATGCGCAGTAGCGAAGGTGAATGATGGATCGCGTTATAGTGTACAGAGAATTGATAGATTGACTGATGGCAGTGATTGTATGCTGGAATTTGTTTTGTAATCTTGATTAATCGTTATTATAACAATTGTACCAAGTAGTTTCCCCGAAACGGTATAAACGTGTTTATTAGTAATGCTTGTTGAGTTTATATGTCATATTTTTGCAGTTGATTGATGTTTTGGCCTTTTAAAAAACTTTTATAATGATATAAGGATTTTCATTTTCATGATTACAATCAGAACATGAAACAATTAGAGAAACTGCATATGAAAAGAACCCAATGCTGTTTGGTTAATCAGTTCTTATTTACAATTGTCTTGCTCTAGATAATTGTCTTTAAAAGGGCAGATGTCAAAGTGCACACAGTGTTGAAACCAATTGAATATCACTGGCCTTGTGAGACTGAGCTTCAAAAACAGTGAAGAATCATTTAAAGCTGTATGTACATCATGGTGGTGAGTATGATGCTTCTGCAGATACCTGTATTGTTTTGCTTTATACAGTGGGATAAGAGTATACATTTACCTTGTTATTTGAGGGGAGAAGCAAACCAGTTCTTAAAATTATATGGAAATCAATTTTTAAATAATTATATTTAATAAAACATGTTAATTGTTTTAGTTCATGCGACTAAAACACTGATCACAATAATGGTGAAATTCCAACATTTTTCAATATTAATTGTCAGTGCAAAAGTGATATTGATTCAATGCAATTAACATTGACAGAACAACAACTTTTATTGTTTTCATTCGCTACCTTGCTGTCTGGATAAGTGTACAGTTAACTGCTAGATTTTACTAAACTTTTGCAAAACATATAAGGGACATTACATAAAAAAATATGTTCTCATCTTGATTAAAATGCATAAAATCACAATCTATTTTGAAATAACAAAGTCTGGAACTAAAACTCAACACAAATCTTCTGAAAACAAAGCAAAAATAATTTAAGGAAAAAGATTTTTGATAAAATCATTTTCTCAGAATATCTGATCACAGCAACACTGCTTTTTTGTTTTTGTACGTAATTTAAATGCTTACGTTGTCTTCGTTTGTTTAAAGTCAATAATTTCTCAGAACAAACGAGCAAAACGTTGAGTATTTAATGGGATATGCATGCTTAATGTTTTCGACGTCGGATCTACCATAACGGAGGAGTTTGGACTTTGCTTTTTGTTATTTTTATTTAGTTTTGTTTTCTAGTTGGAATACCGAATGGTAAGTTGCATCAGTGAAGTGATCTGGTAGAATGCGCAAGACAAACAAATTATCAATGACAAATTCATAACTGAAGATAATTTAATTTATTTTCAGATCAATGTTACAACACAAAACCTGTGGATACTTTATGGCTTTTTTAAACAGCAATCCACAGAGAGAGAGAGAGTTTTTGAAGATGGAGATTCATGAATTGACTTCATTTTCTTGCATTACAGGTACAGTATATGGATTTTCTGTGGCGTCATTATTTAAACACACTGCTGATCTTTACTGTGCAAACAAACCAGTTCCAAATCATCTGATTGTAAGTGTTTAGAGTGCTGGTTCTTATGAAGTATAACAAGAATCAAGGTGCTTTTAATTCATAAATGATAGATACACAATGTACCCATGTCATATACAGAATATACAATATTTTCATAATTGAAATATTTTTTAATAAAGTTTTCTAATAGCACTGCAGAGATGATGTATGGCAGATGTTGTCTAAACAGTGAAAATCTCAACATTCTCTACTTTAAATCCAGTACATAGTCAATAAATCCAGTACATAGCAAACATGCCGCATGACTTTAGAACAACATCCCACTGAGTGACCTTTACTGAAAAAATATGTTTTAATCCAATACCTGTAATAAGACTGGACACAATAGCAGATTATAATGTTATGTGCTCACGGCACAACTGCCAAAACATGAACTACTGCAAGGCACTTTATAAACACCATCGGTCTGATCTGAATGTCACTCAATGGCTTCTCATTTAGTATTCAATTTGTGCTACAAAAATGTCAAAGATGTACCCACTTTTCGCCAGTTTACTTTAAATGGATTGCTTCAAAAACACTGTGATTGTCCATTCTCAATTTGGCCTCCACAAAAAACAACATCCCTTTTATTTTGAGACCGTACGTATGACACAGGTAAGTGCTCTTAAAAAGCATAAAATGAGAACTGAAACAAAGACCCTACCTTTTATTCGGGGATGGATTTGTAAACGATTGCAATGCGGCACCCAAACACTTACCCCGTCAGTTGGCAAAATGAGGTGACTCGCACCACAATTGTTTTTGAAAGGTGTCAACTGATCCAACAGAGAAACATGACACCTCTCACAGTAGTATGAAGTCATGGAGTGGGACACAATGGAGAGGACAGTGCAAGCCTTAGGGACTGAGCACTACTGTCACTCAGACTGCTATTGGTCTAATGCAGTTCTCATCAACCTTACTTGCTCTGAAAGTTGCTCAGCTCCATGTCATCTTTCCGCCGTTTCTGCTGAGCAAAAAGCGAGCTGAACGGATAGAGCTTGGCTTTGGCTGGAAACCTCTGGCCCGCAATGTCCACTTCGTAATCACCGCGGTTAATGAAATCCGGCGTGACCACGGCTAGTGTGCCATCCGAGCTTGTCGGGCTAACGAAGCCTAGACACACGTGGCGCTGTAATGTGTAGCTGTAGGCGCTGCTGGTGGTCACACCGACCAGGTCGCCATTGCGGTAAATGGGCTCACCCCACCAAGGCCAGATGTCCAGCTCTGTGTCGTGGTCTTCGAGGACCAACATGATAAAACGCCGTGAGGCTCCCTCTGCACGCTGCCGCAACAGGACGTCCCGGCCCAGAAAGTCTGTGTCCTATGAGAGCGGAAGACAGTTGAATGAGATAAAGATCAACTAGGGAATGAAAAGACAAAAACAAAATCAATCCTGAAGGATTTTTCAGAAAAGTAGCGCCACATATTTATTTTCTTAAAAAAACGATGACAGAGTTTTCTGGCTTCCTAGAGGGAGTAAAGATGACTAATCATTTAAAATAAGACAAAACGAGCATGGAAATACATTTCTTATTATTTGTCAATTTTCATAACGAATAAACACTTTTTCAGTTAATATCAAGCTCGGAAATATGTTATTGGGTAGACGTTTTTTCGAGAGGGGGGCCCTTGAATATTGTTAAATACTTTGGGGGGGCCTTGGAATAAAAAAGGTTATGAACCCCTAGTTTAAACTCAATGCACGTGCGAAACCTGTGTCTCAATCGCTTGTGTTCACTCGTGCTTGGATGCACATTTAAAACAAACATAAATTCGATCAAACTGATTTGCTTATTTCAATGCATTTTGTACTCATTTGAAAAAACCCAAATATGTGAAAACGAATAAATCAACCTATATATATGTAATAGTTTAATAATTAAGAAGTAATCCAATTCATTATTTTATTCTTTATTCTGACCTAACCATCTATTGGATAGAAAGGCACAGCATCTGTTACTGGAAGGTGGTGAAAGCGACTCCAGTTGTTAAAGCCATGTTGTACTTATTGTATTTAGAGTGTTTACAGCACACTATAGAGAATATTGAGCTGAAACCTGACTTTACAAAGTTAAATCGTACACCGAATCGAAATTGCAATTTCTGACAAAAAAAAAAATCACAATTAGATGTGTTTTCCCAATTCGCACAGCCCATTAAAATCCCAAGATTCTATAGAAAGTGTCAGCAAGAGAAATGAAAAATGGGGAATCTCATGTAGGTTCACATGATTCCGATATGGGAAAACAGTCAGTAATTGTTAAGAGTATGAAGTATAAAACGGACCTTGTCAAATTTGACGCGGAATTCTCTTCCACATTCCAGTGGGGTGGTGAATGAGTCCAGATCCTGGCCCCAAAACGCAAAGAATTTCTCAATTCGTAGACTCCGCAAGGCGTAGTAGCCGGCATTCCTGATCCCATATTTTTGCCCTACTGACATCACTTCATTGTACACGTGCAGCGCATACTGGGAAATGCAGGTCAATCACAGAACTTTGTAAATACATGTTGGCATTATATCACACAGGACAGGAAATGAGTTTTTGTGTCATGTCCCGTATGTGGTTGCAATGATGGTAAGCGCAGGTCAGAATTAAATTAAAGCCAACGTCAAAGACAATGTAACTTACCTCTATGGGAATGTAAAGCATGAATCCTGGCTCTCCGGTGTGTGTCATGCTCATGACTCTGATGCCATTGGCATAACCCACACTCATTTCCTAGTACAAAAGACAAAATCAACATTGTGCAGTTTCCTCATTTGTTGAATATGATAAGAGAGGACTGAATGGACAGACTCACCTTACAAAACATAG
The DNA here is from genome assembly GCA_029783895.1 of Triplophysa bombifrons. Lineage (NCBI taxonomy): Eukaryota > Metazoa > Chordata > Actinopteri > Cypriniformes > Nemacheilidae > Triplophysa > Triplophysa bombifrons. The sequence goes on along the minus strand of CM056461.1, from coordinate 22,257,489 downwards.
AGGGGAAGTGTTCTGGAGTCATGGACACATAAGACAGTTCAGACAACACGTCCATGGCACGGGGACCGATCAGATTCAGAGCTAAAAAACATGATGTCACTCTGTCATCGACCCTTCTGTGTAGTGATTTAGGAGCTATTCAAATAATGATGAGTTTTGCTCACCAAATGAATTCTTCCCCGAGAGGTAATATGGGTAGGAATTTGGAAATCTTAAGCGTGAGCTTACTGACAGGTTAACCAGTTAAGCTAAGATCATATTCATGAAATGAGTCATCTAAAACATCAACTCAGTCAATGAATCATTGATGTAGCTCAAAGAAAAATGCGTATAATAATCGTCATTATGTAGACATATATCTGATCAGGTTCTATCTGATTAGCAGGAGTAATAACAACACCGAATTGTATGGCTTTGTCCAGCAAATGCATCAGTGATATTAACTCTACCGGTTATCTCTTGGCCACAAAAAAACGCATCTTCAGCTTCATAAGAAAAGACTAAACAACAAATGTAAAGCTTTTAAAAATATGTAAACATGGCAACACCGCGAGAGCACACTGTGAAGCTCTGACCATAAACGAAACACAGCGTCTCTGTCTGTGTTTTAGTTCAAATTGCAGAAAACAGCAGATGCGTATCTAACGGATTAAACTCTTGAGATTCATGTTTCTTGTAGTCATGTGATCAACGACAAACATGTTGCCATGGTAATGATCAGGAAACAAAAAAATTAAAATCCTCACATTTACTCTCATTCCGCACAAACATGGAGCCATTTATACGTGGTTTCTCTGCTGAAACTTAGCAGTGTGTCCCATTTTTTATTTATTAAGAAAATAAGGCTTACAATCTTTTCTAAAGCTTAATTTAGCTTCTGAAGAAAATATTTATTGATTTAAGATTGTTTTGTTAATATTTCTGCTATAGGATTCTGTGATATTACTGCAAAACAAGGCAAAATCTTTATTTGTTGCAGTGGACTTGTAACACGTTTTCATACAGGTACATCTAAAAAAGAAATATATCATGAATAGGTCAATATTTTTTGTCACTCATTTCAGAAAGTGAAACCCACATATTATATAGATTCATTACACATAGAGTGAAATGTTTCAAGCCTTTATTTATTATATGCCAAGTCCTGCTGGAAAATGAAATCAGCATCTCCATAAAGCTTGTCAGCAGAAGGAAGCATGAAGTGCTCTAAAATGTCCTTGTTGGATGGCTGCGTTGACTGTGAACTTAAGAAAACACAGATGAAAGTAAATTTTGCCTTTTATTTGGAAATCAAGGTCCCAGAGTCTGGAGGAAGAGTGGAGAGGCACAGAATCCATGTTGCTAAAAGTCCAGTGTGAAGTTTTCACAGTCAGTGATGATTTGGACTGCCATTTCATCTGCTGGTTTTGGTCCACTGTGTGTTCTGAAGTCCACAGTCAACGCAGCCATCTACCAAGACATTTTACATCACTTCATGCTTCCTTCTGCTGACAAGCATTATGGAGATGCTGCTTTCATTTTACAGCAGGACTTGGCACCTGTCCACAGTGCCAAAAGCTGGTTCAATGACCATTGTGGTATTGTGCTTCATTGCCCAGCAAACCCGCCTGACATGAACCCCAGAGAGAATCTATGATGAGAGACACCCGACCGAACAATGCAGAAGACCTGAAGGCTGCTATCAAAGCAACCTGGTCTTCCATAACACCTGAGCAGTGCCACAGGATGATTGCATCCATGGCACGCCACATTGATGCAGTAATTCATGCAAAAGGAGGCCCAACCAAATATTGAGTGCAAAAAAATGAACATACGTTTCAGAAGCCTGACATTTCTGTTTAAAATATACTTTCTTTATTGATCTCATGTAATATTCAATTTTCTTTTTCTGACACTGAATTTGAGTCTTTTATTATCTGTAAACCATATTCATCAAAATTTAAAGAAATAAAGGCTTGAAATATTCCACTCTATGTGTAATGAATCTATATAATATATGGGTTTCACTTTCTGAAATGAGTGAACAAAAAATATTGACCTATTTCATGATGATTTTTTTATGTACCTCTATTAATTAGGCACTATGACTAATGTTGGTGCACAAAACAGTAGAGGTCTCCCTCCCACTTTTAAAAAGTAACTATCTTTTTGTGTTTCCAGCACACCCCACGGTGCAACACGATCTCACCATCCATCGAGGCAATACCACAATCACTCCTTCCGAAAGAGCCAGGAACCTCGGAGTGATATTTGATGAACAGCTTTCCTTCAATGATCACATTGCAAAGACAACACGGTCATGCCGATACGCCTTATTCAACATTAGAAAGGTTAGACCCTATCTCACTGACCATGCGGCACAACTCCTTGTCCAGGCCCTGGTCATCTCAAGGTTGGACTACTGCAATGCTCTCCTTGCTGGTCTTCCTGCAAAGGCTATCAAATCACTCCAGCTGGTTCAGAACGCAGCAGCACGCCTTATTTTCCAACAGCCCAAAAGGGCTCATGTGACACCCCTTTTCATCTCTCTTCACTGGCTACAGGTTGAAGCCCGTATCAGATTCAAGTCACTAATGCTTGCCTACAGGACTATCACTGGATCTGCACCGGCTTACTTCCACACTGTCCTGCACTCCTACACCCCATCAAGATCCCTGTGTTCAGCAAACCCGCTGCGTCTTGTATTGTCTTCTCATTAGGACAGTAAATTGCTTTCCCGCTCTTTCTCATTATCAACTCCTTCATGGTGGAACATTCTTCCTAACTCTGTCCGTTCAACCACATCTCTCACAACATTCAAAAAACTACTTAAAACCCAACTCTTCTGTGAATACTGGACAGACAAATGAAAAAAAAAACACTAACCCTTTCTCTCAACAGGTCTAGATTTTGTTGAAACCAGTAACTTTGTTTTGGCACCTAATGTATTATGGCTCCTATAAGACGTATCGCTTATTGCTCCTAAACTCTTTGTAAGTCGCTTTGGATAAAAGCATCTGCTTAATGAGTAAATGTAAATGTAAGTAACTTTTTGACTGGTGACTTTACGTGTACTCAAGTAAAATTTCATCAAAGTAGTAGTACTTGAATTTGAGTATAATATTTATGTACTTTTTCCACCTCTGCCGTAGAGTAACAAATGACAGTTCCCTTTCGATACTTCACTCGTACTGCGTAGCAGGACGCTATGGGAAAAACTCCTTTTTCTCCGATGACTGAAGCTTTTCAATAACGCAGTGAATACTGCACGGCCATTGGTGCGTGCAAAGTAAAACTTTGCGCCAATGGAAGCGAAGCTGCACGGACCTATGGCGATGAAGCCCGCCAAAAAGGGCGGGGCTTATGGCTATATAAGCAGATACATCGCCGTAGTGTCTTCAGATCTCTTCTCCTTCAGCGACGACTTCTACCTCGCTACCCGAACTGATAGCTTCGCCGTCGAAAGAGCCTTGCAGCGGATTGGACCTCTCTGCTCAGCGATCACACTTGTTTCAGCAGCGCTGTATCCTTTTCCCTGCCGCTATCCGGCAAAGAGCTCTAAAAGGCAAATTTCCAAGAGCAAATTTCCTGCGGCGTTGTTGCAAATGCCGCGCCGTCCCTGTCACTCGTGTGGGGTTTTCCTTCACGCTGCTGACGGTCACGGCGAGTGCGTCTCATGCTTGGGAATTTCCCACGCTCAAGACGCACTCAGAGAGATGGAATGCCCTCATTGCGAGAGTATGAGTCTCTCCTCTCTGCGCTCGCGGATAGCTTTCTTTTCAGAGAGCGATTCCGCGCCTCGATCCCTCCCACTTCAATCTCCAGCGGAGACGAAGCAGCGAGGTAGAGGAACCAAGCGCTCGGGGAAGAGCGAGCTCACGTCCGTTCGGCGTGCCTCACTCTCTCCACGGAGAGATATTTCGCCGGTGTGCTTCTCCCAGCCTGACCAGCGTCCATCTGCATCCGCCGGTGACACGGTCTCGTTCGGCGGAAGCGAATTCGAGGAAGACGACCGCATGTCATTGGCGGCTTCAGACGGGGAGGAGCTATCGGGCTCAGTTTTTGACCCCGCCCCCTCTCCGTCTGTAGAGCACAGTGAACCCGCGCCTAGCGTGGATTCCGAGCTTTTTCGGGTCTTCGCTATGGCTGTGGAAGAGCTGGGTTTAGAGTGGTCCTCTCCGGAGGAACCTACTCGCAGCCGCTTAGACGAATGGGTTGCATATCAATACATGGTCCTTCCATTTGGGCTGTCTCTAGCGCCTCGCACCTTCACGAAGTGCATGGACGCGGCTCTATCCCCTCTCAGGCAGATGGGAATCCGCATTTTAAACTACCTCGACGACTGGCTGATTCTAGCACAGTCAGAGGAAGAACTACAGGCCCACAGGTCCATCCTTCTCAGCCATCTCGAATGCCTGGGACTCAGGATCAACCATGCCAAGAGCGCTCTGTCCCCCAGCCAACGAATTTCGTTCCTGGGGGCGGTTTTCGATTCAATCCGTATGATGGCCAGAATCGCGCCAGGCCGTGCTCTGGCTATTCAGCAGCTCGCGGCCTCCTTTACACCAGGAGCGTCACGCCCCCTCAAAGCGTTTCAGAAGATGCTGGGTCTCATGGCTTCTGCGTCTCAAGTACTGCAGTTGGGCGTTCTTCGGATGCGTCCGCTGCAGTACTGGGTAAAACCAAGAGTTCCGCGACACGCTTCGCGTCTCGGACGCCTACGCATCTGTGTGGATCAAGTCTGTGTATCCGCCCTAGCACCATGGAAGGATCCCCTTTGGCTGGAGCAGGGTGTGCCCCTGGGCACCACATGCAGACGAAAGGTGATCACGACAGACGCCTCCAACACGGGTTGGGGGGCTCTGTGCGATGGCACACCGGCCTTCGGCCACTGGTCAATTCAGGAGAAGGGACTGCACATCAACTACCTGGAAATGCAGGTAGTATGGCTAGCCCTTCGCTACTTTCTGCCAGTCTTACGGGACCGCCATGTCTTAGTCCGATCAGACAGCATGACAGTGGTGTCATACATAAATCACCAGGGAGGCCTCTCCTCAAGACGCCTTTTTTCTCTGGTACTCCGCCTCTTGGAATGGGCCCAATCCAATCTGTGCTCACTGAGGGCATCTCACGTGCCGGGCAGACTGAACCAGGGAGCAGATATGCTATCTCGGAGCAACGTCCCTTCAGAGGAATGGACGCTCCACCCCAGGTCGGTTCAGAAAATCTGGGAAGTCTTCGGCAAAGCGGAAGTCGACCTCTTTGCCTTGAAAGACAACACTCATTGCCCAACTTACTTTTCGAAGGACAGGGACACTTTGGCCCACAACTGGCCCAATTGTCTCCTTTATGCCTTCCCTCCGATCTCTCTCATACCACAGACGATAAAGAGGATCATAGAACAGAAGCACAAGGTGCTGTTCGTAGCCCCACTCTGGAAAAACCAGCCTTGGGTTGCAGAACTATCTCAGCTGCTCGTAGCAGCCCCGTGGCCTATCCCCTTGAGACAAGACCTCCTCTCTCAGGCAGGCAACACGATTTGGCACCCCCAGCCAGAACTGTGGGCTCTGCACCTTTGGCCTCTCGACGGGAGCCTACGATCCTCCCCGAGAGCGTCATAAATACGATATCACAGGCTAGAGCTCCGTCTACAAGGCGACTCTATAACCTCAAGTGGTCTGTCTTCTCTGCCTGGTGCTCCATGCACGGAGCAGACCCAAAATACTGTGACATATCACTAATTCTGTCCTTCCTGCAGGAGCTGATGGATAAGGGCCGTTCCCCTTCCACGCTCAAGGTTTATGTGGCAGCAATTGCAGCTTCTCATGCCCCCATAGAGGGCAGAGGAGTTGGGAAAAACAACTTGGTTGTTCAGTTTTTGAAGGGTTCCAGGCGGCTACGCCCTCCTGGCCCCCTCACAGTTCCCATATGGGATCTGCCCACAGTGTTGAGAGCTCTCAAGGGTCCTTCCTTCGAGCCTCGGCAGTCCGTGGACCTTCGTCCCCTAACACTTAACACCGCTCTGCTTCTAGCATTGGCATCGGTAAAACGTGTGGGCGATCTGCAGGCGCTCTCTGTGAGCCCCTCCCGTCTTGAATTTGGGCCTAATGACTCTAAAGTAGTCCTCAAACCGAGACATGGTTACGTGCCTAAAGTGCTCTCTACTCCCTTTAGAGCACAGGTAGTGACACTTTCTGCGCTCCCCTCCTCCGAGCAGGACCCGGAGCTCAATCTGCTCTGTCCTGTCAGAGCACTTAAGATTTACATTGAGCGTTCCGCCCCCTTTAGGAAATCGGAACAACTCTTTGTCTGCATTGGTGACCGCACCTTAGGGTCTCCTGTCTCAAAGCATAGACTATCTAAATGGATAGTTGAGGCTATATCACTAGCATATTCTTCCTTGGGCCTTCAATGCCCTACGGGGGTCAGAGCCCATTCCACAAGAGGTGTCGCCTCTTCCTGGGCATGGTCTAGTGGAGTCTCCATAGCGGATATTTGTGCGGCGGCCTGTTGGGCTTCGCCTTCCACATTTACCAGATTCTACAGTCTGGACCTTCCGGCCTTACACGCCCGGGTCCTTTCTGCCTAAGACTAGAACGCTTGGCCGTGGTTGCCCTCAACCACACCGGCACCTAGCATTCCCTTGGGACGATTAACCGGAATAGGCCACCTATTAGCTTGGCTCTTCCGCCTTTCGCAGGTTTCCCTGCTTAATACCTATTCTTGAGCTACGGCTCTGGGATTTATATTGCTTTTCGTTCCACTTGTAGCACGGCGGGATTGTATTGGTTCCCCATAGTGTCCTGCTACACAGTACGAGTGAAGTATCGAAAGGGAACGTACTCGGTTACTTACGTAACCTCGGTTCCCTGAGATATGGGAACGAGTACTGCGTTCCTTGCCGTGCTTACAAGCTGCATATGGTCGTCGCTTCAGTCGAATTAACCTGAAGACACTACGGCGATGTATCTGCTTATATAGCCATAAGCCCCGCCCTTTTTGGCGGGCTTCATCGCCATAGGTCCGTGCAGCTTCGCTTCCATTGGCGCAAAGTTTTACTTTGCACGCACCAATGGCCGTGCAGTATTCACTGCGTTATTGAAAAGCTTCAGTCATCGGAGAAAAAGGAGTTTTTCCCATAGCGTCCTGCTACGCAGTACTCGTTCCCGTATCTCAGGGAACCGAGGTTACGTAAGTAACCGAGTACGTTTTTTTGGGGGAAGCAAACCATTCTTTTGAAAGAAGAATGTTTGAGTTATAAAACATTGAAGGGTTGAGTTTGTACTTGAGTTGTACTTTGAATCATGTGTTGATAAATGTGAATTTCAGCTCACCTGTGTACTTCCAGCTGACGTCCTCCAGGTGAAGCTGTGGATCATTTGGCATGTGTTTCTTAATCCAAGACCAGCAATGAACTTGTTGATCGGTTGGTGAAATGATGAAGAAACTGTCAGCAGAGTTTAACATGAGTCCAGGAATTATATAGTCATTATAATCCAAAAACATGAAATTGTCAAAACTGCGAAAGTACATGACTGTCAGTGTGTCCGCAATACACCAAAAATCCTCGCCACTACAACTACAGTTATATACTGTATACAGTAACCCCGCTACGACTACAATGATTTGTCTGGCCATTGTTGCCAAATAAGCAATTCTTTCACTGGATTAAGCGATTTTACCGACCCTTTTAGCGACTTTTATCAGAAGACAACAAACCTAGCATTTTTGGATAAACCTTAGTCTGACTTGTGAATAAAAGAGTACAAAACAGCGTTTCCAAAACGTGTCACTGTTATCAACCTTTTGGATATACAAGTATAAACACAGTTAGTCTGTAAATAAGCACATGGTTACAAAGACAGAGGCTGTGTATGCACTGTGTGAAAGAACAGAGCCAAACTCTCCACTGTGGTGATATGATCAGATGTGTCTTGGTTATGAAACAGAAGCGACAACAGAAACAGAAAATATGTAAATGAAAACGGCTATTGGGCAATAAGCTGTATAAGATAAGAGAGTAGAATCCAATTGGGTCTGAAGTTGCAATTCAAAACGAAATATGTTAATTAACGGGTAACGTCATCCAGTGACACGGTTTCACAAAATCCTAGCGGAAACAGTGATTGTGATAACAATGACAAGTGACTTAGCAGCAAACGCGCGTGCAGCCCATTTTAAGTGCATTTGTTTTTTGTAAATTTGTTGGTTCAAAAAATACATAAACTAATGCAAATTTATATGACTTGAAAAGTGAAAATGAATTTGAACGTAAATGTTAAAGTGTTACCTTTATCCAAATGGGTTGTCTTAAAGTTAAAGAAAAAAATCAAACTGATGTTCACACAATTTTTTTTCATTGATTACACGCTGTAGTTCCTGTTACTGTGTAGTATAGTGTCATTTTATCAATCCATGTCAATAATGCCTAACGTTCATGTTATGTTGGCTTTTGTGAGCTCCGGGAATTTTATATTGTCTTATTTTACAAATGTCGTTATTGTTTTCAACTTTGAAACACATATACATAATATAATGTTAATGCCAGATTTGCATATCAATGAAGCGATTCTGATGACATTATTAAATTGAATGTATTCATCTGTCGTTTCTCCATTAAGTGAGCATGTATGTCAATGAAATTTGGCCTTTGCTAAACTGTAGCTAACTCATTAGCTCATAAGTGATGGATGTTAGCAAAATAATATTTGCGTTTTGTCTTTAGGTTAATTAGCTGTGAATTCTAGGCGCAGGTAGCTAGTCTGTTCATCACCACCCACCTCCACACCAAGATAAACGCTACTGGAAAGGAGGGAGTGCTTCACTGTGACAGAATAAATATATAAATACATTAGGCTGTCAATTTAACACGTTAATTCGATTATTGATAAAAAAATTATAAAAATAACATGTTAAATTTATTAAAGCATTTAAAGGGTCATATGGCGCGGATAAGTGTTTTTCTGTGTCTTCGGTGTGTTATAAGTTGCCCATGCATGTATTAGACACTTAAAATTGCTCAAATTGAAGTGTTGAAACAAAAGATGCATTCTATCTAACAGCGAATGCTCACCCAGACCTGCCTGAAACACCTCGGTAACCACACCCCGGCGAATGTACGTCACTTCGTAACATGATTTAACTAAGAACGCCCAAATCTAAACGCAAGTGAGGTGGGCGTACTTGCAATTCTAATTGTATCTTCTGTGTCTCCGCAGCCATGTCGCGGAGACACAGTGTGTTTCATTGCATTTTATTTACAACACTGTTCCAGAAAAGTACAATCCGAATGTTCAAGTTTGTGCAGCGCATTTCACCAAAGATTGCTTCACCAAACAGGAAGATATCAAGACCGGCAATACATGAAAGCTTTGGTTAAAAACTGGGGCCATTCCAACCATTAGAACTTCGCTGGCGCTTCAGATTGGCAGCCTGTAAGTATATTTTCATTGTAAAAGACTTTGCTACGGATTAACAGCTGGGTTTGTCGTGTGTTTGTGATCTGCAAATGCAAATACATTTCCGGGAAATGCTCTAGTATTCGACAATCACTACGCACTGGTTAACTGGCCAATCAAAGCACACCTCCCTTTTCAGAACGATGATCTTTGTAAAAAAAATCAGCGCGTTTCAGAGAGGCGGAGCAAAGATTAGATACAAGCATGGAAAATGGAATGGGTCTGTGGAAAATACAGCATTTTGTAACCTTATATCGTGTTTACACATTACACTACATCTAAAACAAACCATAATATTCCTTTTAGCAATGTCAGATCACCCCTTTAAGGCACTCGCCTTGTCCCAGACCTTTGTATAGGTCATCTGTCATTTTAAAGAGTTGATTGAAGAAGAATATGATGCAGGACAACAACAGTGAATGGTGAAGCCTACAGAATTCAGTCAGAATGTCTGTCATTCAGATATTAAAATTGTGTTATTTTAGACAATATTGTCGCGTTTTACTCGCTTTTTGCCACAAAATGATAAAGACAAATCAAAACTGTTTGTCTCCGAGCAACACATATAGTGATCTTTCTTTTTATAATCTGGTTTTAAACAAATCTGGACTAAATGAATCAGCCGTTTACACAAATCAAACGAATGATCGAACGATTTGATCGAATGACATTTTTAGCGCCACCTACTGGCAGTTTTAGTTTCCTCTTTAGAGTGTCATTTTATAAAATATTAATAATTATATATTTTAATTCAAAACATTATGGTATAAAAGTTTGTGTAATCAAAATCAAATACTTCTTTTTGAAGCTACTTTTTGTCATGTCTCTTTGCATAATAATGACTTAATTTTTTAATTTTCTGGTAATTTCTCAACCAAACTTGATGTGTAAATAATTCCTGATTAATTAGATTAATCGCCATTCCGTGTAATTAATTACATCAATAATTAGTATCTCTTGACAGCGCCAAAATAAATATATTTGTAAATAAAGAAACTTAAATATTAAACAGAATTTAAAAAGAATAATCAAATACCTCAAATATTTGACTATAATATTGAAAAATGCTCATCCTTTTTCTGTCTATGCAATCTGCTCTCTTGCGAAGAGCCATCTCTCTACTTTTTTGTGGCTTTTTGATCTCAAGCTAATAGTTTGTAAATGTGGCACAGTTACTGTAATGCAGTAGGTTTACAAATCAACCCAGAATTTGACAAAAGACAAGACCTGTTTTTGCTGAGGTGTACCACGCTGCAGTCATTCTCGTATCCTCCTCTCTCATTCAGCATGCCAGTGTGGACAATGTGTCCCACGGGCACGTCCAGATCATTGGCACACAGACGCTGCAGCAGAAGCAGGGCCTCATCTCCTGAAGACTGACACAAATACACACATTTAAGAGTCTGTCACTGATTCCTAGTTTATTTTAGTTCATTCATTTGCTATCTGAATCAGAACGGCTCGACTGCCGACTGTGCTTGCACGCACAAGAAATGTTCTTGGGTGAAGCTTCCAGTACACACAATGTCAAGACAAATAATAACAATTACAGTGCAAAATATCTAAAATATCAGACAATTGTGTATGAAAAATAAGAAGAATAACAGAGATATACAAGACATTGTAGAAGGTATATACTAATACTATCCATAATGCAATACTGCGTTTAAAGTCGGCATGAAACGGAAGTAGCGATTGTCTTTTGTTCCGTATCGTGACATATTTGACGACTTCTGAAATGAGAAAAAAATGAAGGGCGGGACTTGACTTCACCAACGACTGATTGGATCGTTAAAAGGTGAAATGACCAGAAGTGAGGAGAGGTCATTTCCAGAGGGGGAGGAAGTTAACGTTTTTGATCAAACATTACAGTGCAAATTTTTTTTTTTAAATAATGATGCTTTTAATGATACAACTTTTATAATAAATACTTCACCACTGTGTAAAACAATTATAATGATCATTTTGAATATCATGCCGACTTTAAACAAACTGACACAGTGCTTATTCCAGTTAAGTTTATTCCAATGTACATAGTAGTTGAGCTAGGTTGACTTGTTTGTACCTAGCAGCGCACAAAATTAAGTGTGTATTTGGAGTATCATTCCAAAGACAACCAAAGCAATGAAGATAAAGACCAATTTAGGGTCATACGTAGGATCCAGGCCACAGGCTGTGCATAACCTGACGTATACCTCTTCAAAAATGTAACAATGAGTGACGTCTACTTAACGCGGACCGCAAGCGTTGTGATTGGTCTGTGTGAACCCCACCCTCAGGGAAAAAAACTGCATAAGAAAAAATACCCGGCTTTAAATCATATTAAAGCTATATGAACTGCACGGTGTAATGAAAAGGCGTTGCTTCGAAATGTATATGAAAGCGAAATAAAGCACCTATTGTTATGTTTGCGACACACAAGTGCGGTTTAGCTGCCTTTGCTCTCCGCATACACGTGGAGTGAGGTTCACTCCGGCTTTTCTTTTCTTTGTTCAATATTTGTTTCAGGGCTGTGTAAGTATACAGTAATCTCTGAAAACATGTCCTGAACAAACCAGCTCGCTCCTTTAAAATGGAACCAATGACAATCAAAATGTTTCATTTATGGACAGCCATAAAAAAAGACGTTATTTATAACACATTCTGATCAAATAAAACATCATACAAAGAAGAGCATCAAGACTGAAGGTGACTCACTGTCAGTTCAAACTTGGTGAAGGAGGACATGTCAATAACACACACAGCTTCTTTACAGCACTTCACCTCTGCACCCACTATATCAAACCAGTCGGGCTTATAGAAGGTCTTACTCTGGTCCAGGGCCAGTAAATCTGTGAACAAGCATGAAGACAGGGGAACATCTCAGAAAGGCTTGTGCCATCTGCTGTACCATTAAGCAGTCTTGTGAGTGAATGTCATATTTGAATGATAAGCCTCTAGATGGCCATTTCAAATGCTAATAAACAGTGTAGTTCTGCAGAATATATGTGTGATTGTTTGAGTTATCACTTTAAGCTCTAAAACACCTTTCATAGCTCATAGGCGAGATGACTTGACTGATATTTCAAATTTGGGAACATGGTAATAATAAAGATCTTGGTAGACTTTGTCTCTTACCCTTCCCAGGGGGAACAAAGAACTTGGCTCGCTCAAAGCCGTGTTTCTCCATCCATCGCGCTCCCTGAGTGTCTAAGCGATCGTACAGTGGACTTGTTCGTAACTGCCGACCCGTCTGGAAGTCCCAGCGGGGAACTTTCAATTCATACAGGAGCGCTAAAGCAGTAACACACAGTGAGTGGTAGGATTGTCAAATTGTCCCCATTTTCAGTGGTCAAAAAACAAATATGGGTTGATATGCATACAGCTGTTGTGTGAAAGGTATAGTTCACCCAATCATGGGACAAAATCATCCCATTCACACCCAAGTCATTCCAAACCTGTGTGACTTTCCTCTACAGATCATGAAAGTTGAAGAACGTTGCGAACCAACCTACACCCAACCCTGTTAACCTTCATTGGATGGACACTTCTTAAAATTCCTTTATATACAGGTGTCATATACAAGTTTTGAACCACAAGAGTGGGAATTAAAAGATCACAGAATTTTCGAGTGAACTATCTCATTGAGGAACAAATGATGAAAATGAACATAGAAACAAAGAAAATTATTCTTTTAGTATAAATCTCTGAACTCAGAGGAATGTTTAATACTCACGCATAACCTCCATCACTCGATGGCGCAGGAAGGTACGGCTGCTCTGCAGATTGCCAAAGCGTTTGATGTCTAAAGGCCAGACACTGGCACTGGGATAGCCGTAAGTTATCCACTCTGCCAAATATCTATGGAAAACAGAGACTTTTATGAACTTCTTTAAAGGGATATTTCGTCAACGAGGCAAAATTACACCCTGTACACTCAAGGCATGTTGGACAGATATGACGTTCTTCTTCTTTTCGACAAACACAGTCGGAGTTATAACACCATTTATATTCCATTTACCCTGGCTCTTCTGTGCTTTAGAATGGGAGTGAATGGCAAATGAGATTTTGAAGCTCATAAAACTGCAGCCTTCGAAACTGCTCGACATGGCTCTATGGTGTTAATTTGGCCCTCTGAAGCGAATGAAACTTTGAAACTTTATTAACAATAATGTCTAACTTTCATTATCGGTCACTCGTACACAAGAGGGTTGGCGTTCTGGCAAATGACGCAGACGTGTCTTAACCATGTTCTTTACAATGTTAAACGTTCTGTCTTGTCAAGCTTAACATGGTCAACTTGTCAAAAAACAAGTTGGGCGTGTAACGTAGTATTTCTGTGCTGGATACACTCGCCCAGCAATCCTACAGGTTTCAGATTTTTTTTTTCGAACATAAAACTGTTTTGTGACAACTTTTCGTAGTCCCTTATTGGACAATTCTCCCGGAAAAGCATGCAACACCCCCACGCGGCAGCATGGAGAGTAGAAGAAGGAGCATGCACAGACACACACAGCTTCTTTACAGCACTTCACCTCTGCACCCACTATATCAAACCAGTCGGGCTTATAGAAGGTCTTACTCTGGTCCAGGGCCAGTAAATCTGTGAACAAGCATGAAGACAGGGGAACATCTCAGAAAGGCTTGTGCCATCTGCTGTACCATTAAGCAGTCTTGTAAATGTCATATTTGAATGATAAGCCTCTAGATGGCCATTTCAAATGCTAATAAACAGTGTAGTTCTGCAGAATATATGTGAAGATTGTTTGAGTTATCACTTTAAGCTCTAAAACACCTTTCATAGCTCATAGGTGTGATGACTTGACTGTCATTTCAAATTTGGGAACATAGTAATAATATAGATCTTGACAGACTTTGTCTCTTTCACTTGTAAGCAGGAGAGAAAGAGAGCATACGTTCGCGAAGTTCAGGTGTTCAGTGAATGTTATATAAACTGCGGATATAACGCTGGATTTGGAGATGGTTTGAAACTGATAAATTGAGCCGTCCCAACACTAAAAGATGCCGGACATAAACCTCATGTGGTGAGTGAAACTGATGTCTGTGTTTTGTTGACAATGGATGCGCACGTGCTTTGGTTCAGTCTAAACCCCCCTCCCCCGCATGCCCTGTATGTTTTTGGAAACAATGGTAAAGCTGTATCTATCCTTTATAAATGTGATCAAACTAAATACTCTTCGAAGATACGAAGTATGCACTACAACTAAACAGGTACTCAAGATTAATATGAGATTGAAATAAACCCTGTGTGTTACGCCCGCTTTAATATAACTATGACTGTGTTCGTCTGAAAGAAGAAGGTCACCTAGGATGCCTTGAGGTGGAGTAAAACATGGTGCAATTTTGCTTCATCGTCAAAATATCCCTTCAACACGAGATGAGAAACATACAGTTCTGCAGCGTCCTTACTTTCCAGCTCCGCCTGCGAACGACAGGCCTGATGAATTCATGCCTGCCAGCACAAAGTATCCATATATTCCCGGCGTCTCTCCCATCAGGCAGCGCATGTCTGGAGTGAAGGACTCTGGGCAGTTAACCAGCTGCTGGATCTCACAGGCCTCCAGACTTGGCATCCTGCGCAACAAAGCGCTCAACATGGGCTCTGTATAAACCACAAGAGCCAGGTAATGACTGTCTGGTACTGTGATTGTCAAAACATTTTATATCAGAATTTCCTTGCTTTCAATTTTAACTGAACTGTCCCTTTAAAATTTGGGAACAGACCAGACATGGACACATCATTATACAAGGTTGTGGAGACTTGGGAGATCTTTTCAAAAAGAAAAGAAAAAATCGATTTACTTCATAACCATTAAATGCATAGTTTTCTAATCTTATCCCTAATAAACGCTGAAAACGGTTCTGTTACTGTCTCGTCTGATAAGTATGAATGACATTACCTGAATCAGGTATAGAGGGTATGCATTGACGTCAACACTGATGTTGCACGAAATGCGTTTCCTGATATTTATTTTGTACCCGATTTCAACGTCGGGGAAATACACAAAGCAAAGCCTTAAGTAAAAAAATTTTACACAAGCAAAACACGTTTAGCGATTAAACAAACTGAATATTACAGGACTAACATTGCTCTTATACATGTTTACGATGTTGACAATACGTTAATCGTTAAGTTTGTATGAAATACTTGTGAAACACTTAGAATGCTAAAAGAAATACATTTAGTAGAAAGTAGGTAGGTAACATATTATGGTATGGATCAACAAAAACAACTTATCTGAGCCGAGACAGATATGAAATGCCTAGCAAACATCCACCAGTATTCCAATCGTTTAATAATTTGCTTTATTCTGTCTTTCGGCAGTCTTAAAAAATAAATCTCTGATTTCGTGCCCCATCTGTTTGTAAAATAAATCGCACAACAACTATATCCTGTTCTAAATAGAGCACAGATAGCGGTGAACACTGCTTCATGGCATCTTTCTGCAACTCAGTGGGTTGACTTTCGTGTGCGATGACGTCACATGCATACAATCTATTAACATTTTATCAATCAAAACTACTTTTTGTAGTTTGCCTCACTGGATAATACTATCAGTTGAACTATCATTTCTATCGTAAAACAGTTGTACAATATTAAATGTTTAGCCACTTTGATTTAAGTGCACTCGTTCAAAATTAAAACTGAATCTGGCTGAATATCAGATCTGACAACAGTGACTCTGTCGTCTTTGATTTGATTGTTCACCACTTTGCCCTGTGAACAGTAACTCCCGCCTTCTTAGATTTAACATGCCACCTCACACAGCGCTGTAGAACCGAAATATAGGCTTTTAAGCAGCCCTAGCATTAGGTGGAAAAAGTCACGCAATGACAGGAAATAATATTGATCATGCCTCCAAATATAGATTAGAAATAATGCAGGGGTGTCCAGAGTCAGTCCTGGAGGGCCTGTGTCCTGCAAAGATTAGCCTCAACCCTAATCAAACACACCTGAACAGCTAATCAAGGTCTCACAAAGCAGACTAGAAACTTCCAAACAGGTGTGTTGAGCCAAGTAGGACTGTGGCCCTCCAGGACCGAAATTGGACACCCCTGAACTAAGGTCACAAGCCTGGTTTGAAATTGTAATAAGTAGACAATACAAATATTTGTTTAAAAAGGTAAGAAGTGAAAGTATGAAAATTTGTCAGAAAAATTAAAAGTACAAGTTAATGATACCAGAAAAATCTACTAAACTATTTTGTTACTTACCATCTCTGAGAATCGATGATTGCACAAATGCTGACTGGGGCTATGCCATATTGATGAAAAATGGGTTATACTTTAAGTTGCTAAATAATGCAATACGATCATGTTTCAAGTCTGTAAAATGAATTTATACAACTGTCAGTTCTGGTCATTGATTCTGATTGGTTTAGATGCGTTATAAAATACCCGATTTATAACTGCTGACGGCATTGCATGGCAAAAGTATCAATGTGCCACTGTTGTCGCATTTGTGTTTGCCGTGATACGCATATTGAGTAACCCTTTGATAAAAGCAATAATTCGGTTACGAGTGCATTTTATAACAGCTAATGGGGTTTTAGGCACTACGCTTCGCATTGTACCTAACAACGCCCTTAGCTAATTCATTTAGTGATTGCAAACTATCGCAATATGCATATTGCCATATCTCCATCATTTCAATATTGTGCAGTCCTAATGTTTACTATCTACATTAGAAATAGGTTTGAAAACAATATACAACAAAAAACAAACAATCTAACACAATACTGCACAACAGTTGTGAAACAAGACTTTAAAGCACAAGCGGCAGTTAAGTTGTCTGTTCATTTCAGAGAGCAGGTGAAACATGGGCTGTTAACATTATGAGTTGACCCTAAGAAAAACACTCCCGGCATCACACAAACCATTCACGGTACCACTGGAATCAAATCAACCGTAGAGAGTTTGAGAGGTAAATAGAGACAAGCAGAGCTGAAAATATGTGCAGCTGTGCTTGACTATAAACAGCAGAGGACATACTGCACAAGTACACACAAATACACACAAATTACACAACACAGCCCTACAGCTTGTCCGTCACGAAACTATTTCAATGTCGTACAATCCAACCACTCTCACTATCATGCGCTCCAAGTTTGTGATGGAAAACATTGATTCTGTCAACGGCCACACACAGGTTCACATGCATTTGAGTCTTAAATGAAGTGTTGGTTACTTACAGGAGTGACAAACACATTCTATAATAACAGCTGTGCTGTAAGTGGTTAGTGTTTTGTGTGGTACCAGCTATACTGCGGATATAATCCCACCTTCTGGTAATTTACAACACTAAAACCATTGCGAAAATGGTGATTATGGTAGCTGTAACTGTAAGATGCTGTATGAACAGCCTGTAGGTGAATGCAGTTGTCATTCCCAAACACATAAAACATTCACATACATAGTCACACAGACATTAAACATATACGTCTGCGTTTTAAAGTCAATGGTTTGAAATTACATAACAGCAAGAAAATCTAGTTTTTAAGTTTTAGATCCAACTGGATCGTTTATCTCAAACGCACCACTGAGAACAACTTACCAAAGTGATCCCAATCTTCTTGCATGTTCTGGATCTCCAGCTGGTTGCGACCCTCAGTGAAGATGGGTTTGGGGTTCTTCTCAAATCCTCCTGACAGGATTCCCCCCTGCCAGGCCCGAGTGTATATCCGTCCGTCCATGTCTATCACCACTAAACAAAAAGACGTAGGTGTTTTGCCAATCAATGTACAGTACCTTTAGGTTATAGCTATCAGTGTGTTCCCTGGGATAAGAACCAACAACGCTTTGCCATAATATTTAATATAAACTATTTATGTACGTTCACCAGCCACTTTATTAGGTACACCTGCTCTATTGCTAACACAAAATTGCTTATCAGTAATTTACTGTCACGAAATGGAAGTGATAGAACCCAAATGCAGGCAGCGGTACGGGGTAACAAAAGATTTTAATAAACACAAAACAAAAACCCACAATGGGGTAAAATACAGGGGCTAAACAAAGACAGCCAAACAGGAACGTAAAACTCACGGAGGTAACAAACTGTAACAAAAATACTCTCAGGAACAGAGTGCTGGGCCAGAAACGCTAAGACACAGCGTATGGATAAATCCTTCGTACAGCAGATAAGACGAGCAAGCAGATACAAAGTTACAAGTATGTACAAGAACCAACAAGCACAAGACAGAGAATACCAGGGCATTAAATAGGGAGACGAACAAAGGATAATTACAATAGGCAGGTGTGGGTAATAAAACACTCAAGGGAAGCTTGACAGACAACATCCCGGTTCCTGTTTGCCTCGCTGCCGGCGGCTAGTTTGTATCCTCTGACACTTGCTTCACCTCGCATTTGTTCTTGGTCTTAATACTAGTGTATTTTACTATCGTTACCTATTACCAAATTATTTATAACTTTATATTCTAAACATATTAATTGAAACGTAACGCCGCTAGCATATTAGCGTGTTAGCTTGCCTTCTGTTTACTGTGGAATATCATCTCCCCCTATTTGTCTTGTGTGCTAACTGTTTCTCTTTTTAAGCGTATATACTAAGACTCATCAAGCAACCTTGGTAAGTTAGGATTGCACTTCATACCCGGTGAGTCATGGCTTCTATTCCTATTGTTGTTACTTGCACCTCATGTCATATGTTTAGCTTAGCCTTCTCTGTCAGCGGCGAGGGTTTTACATGTGATAAATGCAGGGAAGTAGTTAGGCAGACGGAGAAGATCTTAGAATTAGAGTCTCGCATCCAATCTTTATTTGAGGATAGTAAGAGTGTAGGGACCGTAGAAAACATTTTGGATGCGAGCAATCTTAGCGCACACGGCTCGGTTCCGGTTGAAAATCCCCTGCAGCTGGGAAACTTTGTGACGGTGAGACGGCATAGTCGCAGGACAAAACATCACTCAACCGTTCCGATTAAAGTCTCGAACAGGTTTGGCCCACTCAGTGACACGCCGACTGAGAAACCTGCTGAAAGTGCCATAGTGATCGGTGATTCTATTGTCCGGAACGTTAACATAGAGACACCAGCCACCATAGTCACATGTTTACCGGGAGCCAGAGCGCCTGACATCAAGTCAAATTTAAATGTGCTGGCTAAGGCTAATCGTAAATTCAGTAAGATTGTTATTCACGTCGGCACAAATGATGTTAGACTCCGTCAATCGGAGATCACTAAAGATAATATTAAAGAGGTGTGTGAGCTCGCAAAAACGATGTCAGACACTGTAATATTCTCTGGCCCCCTCACTTCTTACCCTGGTGATGAGATCTATAGCAGATTATCATCACTAAATGGCTGGTTGTCTGAGTGGTGCCTGCAGAATAATATAGATTTTATAAATAACTGGAAGAGTTTTGAGGGCAGACCTGACCTGTTGAAACGAGATGGTCCCCATCCCTCCTGGGATGGGGTTTCCCTCCTCTCTAGAAATTTGGCACACAGTCTTAATAATGCTAAAGGCTGACTACCTAGGGCCCAGGTCAGGAAGGAGACAGAATGGCTTAACCAACTGTCTGCTTGCCGTCTCACGTCACAGAATACACAAAATATACAACATGTAATAACCCCTTCTTACAAACAACATAAAATAGAGACTGTGTCTGTCCCCCGGATTAGCAAACATAATATATTGCGTAAACCTCTTGAAAGTTATTTAATAAACGTTAAACAAATCAAACATGAACAAAATACAAGTAATCAACTTTTACGACTCGGATTGCTTAATATTAGATCTCTCTCAAATAAAGCACTTTTTGTTAATGATATGATAACCGATCATAAAATAGACCAGCTCTGTTTGACAGAAACATGGCTAAAGCCAGATGATTATATTACTCTAAATGAATCCGTTCCCCAAGATTATTACTATAAACACGAGCCTCGTCTAAAAGGTAGAGGGGGAGGTGTCGCTGCACTTTACAATAATACTTTTATCATCTCTCAGAAGTCTAATTTTAAATACAATTCCTTTGAAGTCATGGTTCTTCACGTATCAACACCTAATACTAAGGATAAAACATTTTTTACATTTATTCTAGCTATTGTATATAGGCCTCCAGGGCACCACACAGATTTTATTAAAGATTTTGGTGGGTTCTTATCCGAACTAGTACTCGCCGCAGATAGAGTCCTTGTCGTTGGTGACTTTAACATCCATGTAGACAATGATACAGATGCCTTGGGCATAGCTTTCAAAGACACTCTTAACTCCATGGGCGTTAGTCAACATGTGTCAGGACCCACTCACCTTCGTAATCATACTTTAGATTTAATACTATCTTATGGTATAAATGTGGACGATGTTAAAATCGTTCAGCAGAGTGAAGACATTTCGGATCATTATCTGATATTATGTCTGCTTCACTGGCCTACGGCTGCAAATCAAACTCCTTGTTACAAATATGGTAGAACGATTACCTCAACTACCAAAGATGCGTTTCTCAATAATCTGCCTGACTTGTCTAAAATATCTAGCATGAGTAAAAACGTTGACGATTTTAACATTACTATTGAAAATTTTAACACTACCTTTTCGGAAATATTAAACATAGTTGCTCCTCTGCGTTTAAAGAAAATAAAAAATGGCAGCCCAACACCGTGGTATAATGAACACACTCAGACTCTAAAGAAAGCGTCCCGGAAAATGGAGCGCAACTTTAAGAAAACTAATTTAGAGATATTTCGTATAGCATGGAAGGATAGTCCTCGAAAATACAGGGATGCCATAAAAATGTCTAGATCCGCCTACTTTTCATCACTAATAGAGGAAAACCATCACAACCCTAGGTTTTTATTTAACACCGTGGCTAAATTAACAAAAAATAAGTCGTCAGCGACGTCAGATTCTGATTATCAGCATAACAGTGAAGAGTTTATGAACTACTTCACTAGTAAAATCCAAGATATAAGAGAAAAAATTATAACAATGCAACCTGAAGTGAAACCCGCTGAACAAACTAACTACAGCACCCCTAAGGAGAAATTGCAATTATTTTCTACTGTAGATCACAATGAACTGTCTAAAATCATTAGATCATCTAAATCAACAACATGCATGCTAGACCCTATACCTACAAAACTACTGAAAGAAATGCTCCCAGAAATTATAGATCCTCTTCTTAGTATTATTAACTCATCTCTGACACTAGGACATGTGCCTAAAGCATTTAAGGTGGCTGCTATAAGGCCCCTTGTCAAAAAACCCAAACTCGACCCTAAAGAACTAGGGAATTACAGGCCTATATCGAATTTACCTTTTATATCTAAAATTCTGGAAAAAGTAGTTTCAACTCAATTATGCTCCTTCCTCCAAAGGAATGACATTAATGAAGAATTCCAGTCTGGATTTCGAGCATGTCACAGTACAGAGACTGCTTTGATTAGAGTTACAAATGATCTGCTCTTAGCGTCTGACCGTGGCTGTATTTCGTTATTGGTGCTGCTAGACCTTAGTGCTGCATTTGACACCATTGACCATAGCATACTTCTACATAGACTCGAAAATTACGTCGGCATTAACGGAATAGCATTGAAATGGTTCAAGTCTTATTTATCCGACCGTTTTCAATTTGTAGCAATAAACAATGAGGTGTCCCGCAAATCGCAAGTCCAGTACGGTGTACCACAGGGTTCAGTCTTGGGGCCTCTGCTCTTCGCATTATACATGCTACCTCTAGGAGATATAATAAAGCGACACGGAATTAGCTTTCACTGTTATGCTGATGATTCTCAACTTTATATTTCCTCGAAGCCTCACGAAACCCAGCAGTTCGATCGAATAAAGGATTGCATAGTTGACTTAAAAAACTGGATGAGTAACAATTTTTTACTATTAAACTCGGACAAAACAGAAGTGTTACTTACGGGACCGAAAACCGCTATACGTAACAACCAAGAATGCTTAACGATTGACGGATGCTCCATAAAATCCTCGTTGTCAGCTAAGAATCTTGCCGTTGTATTCGATAGTACTCTGTCATTTGAAAGCCATGTCGCCAACACCTGTAAAATTGCATTTTTCCATCTTAAGAATATATCTAAACTACGTCATATGCTGTCGATGTCAGATGCAGAGAAATTAATTCATGCATTCATGACATCAAGACTAGATTACTGTAATGCACTTCTAGGTGGTTGCCCTGCAGGCCTATTACAAAAACTGCAACTGGTTCAAAACGCGGCAGCTCGAGTTCTTACACGTACTAAAAAGTATGAGCATATAACCCCGGTTCTTTCAACCTTGCACTGGTTACCTATAAAACATCGCATTAACTTTAAGATCTTGCTTATTACCTATAAAGCCCTGCATGGTCTAGCGCCGCAGTATTTAAATGAACTTCTATTGTATTACAGACCTCCACGTGCATTACGCTCTCAGGAGTCCTGTCAGTTGGTAATACCTAGAATTTAAAAATCAAGTGCAGGTGGTAGATCCTTTTCTTATCTAGCGCCTAAACTGTGGAATATTCTTCCCTGCAATGTCCGGGAGGCAGACACACTCTGTCAGTTTAAGTCTAGACTAAAGACGCATCTTTTTAATCTTGCATACACTACACTTCCATAATATTAATCCTCAGAGGATTTAGATCAACCGGAACCAGGAACACATCCAACAACAAATGATGTACTTGTTGCATCAAAGAGTGCAGAACAGTACTCTACTCTCAGCCAGTCTTGTCTCTTTGTTCCAAGGTTACCGCAGGAGGCAGTTCATGCCCAGACCTGATGGCAGAGCTGAGAATGGGAAGCGGTGACCTGACAAGAGCTAAGAGGATAGAGCTGGATAAAGGACGTGGCAACTTTGATTTTCCTACAACATTTCAAATGCTATTAGATTGTTAATGATAATCTTAAATCTACCATTTACCTTATTAAGCTTATTTTTTTATTTTTATTTAGCCTTGTTGTGCAAGCACTGTTGTGCCTGTGCAGAGGCAGCAGCTTTTGCCAGAGGGGAACTGGAATCCCCCGGTCGGGCCTGGGTTCCCCTGAGGTTTTTTTTCTCGATTAGAGTTTTGGGTTCCTCGCCATCATCTGCCTGGCCGGGGGGGCTGCTTTAGAATTCAGAAATTAGAAATAATTCATATATAAGAATTTATAGTCCGTTTAATATTTGACCTGTGGTTCTCTCTCTCCTTTATCTCAAATGTGTCCTTTCACTGTCCTTTTGTGCGAGTGTGTTTGTGTGTGTGTGTGTGAGTGTGCTTGTGTGTGTGCGTCTATGTCAATGTGTGTAAGTATGTATGCATATTGTGTGTGTGGAGCATTTGTATGTCTGTCTTTTGTTGTTTTCCACCTTTTTCTTGTTTTTACAGGTATATGCCTTTAGTTGTTTTACTTGTAATCTATTGTGTCTCATGTACAGCTGCTTTGTAACAATGAAAATTGTAAAAAGCGCTATATAAATAAAGTTGAGTTGAGTTGAGCTAACGAGGAGACGAGAGGGGCGGGGCCATAGACGAGACACGAGAAGGCGCATGACAGCTAATATCTAAGCCATGCCATGTCCTTCTCACACAAAACCCTAGACTTAGTCATGACTCCGCTGCAAGAATAAGAATAAACATGACATGATAGCGGAATCATGACATTTACATGGCAGGAACTCAATAAATTTAGGCATCTAGATGTGGTGAAGACGACTTGCTGAAATTTAAACCGAGCATCAGAATGAGAAAGAAAGAGGATTTAAGTGCCAGACGGGCTGGTCTGAGTAATTCAAAAACTGCTGATCTACTGTGATTTTTGTGCACAACCATCTTTAGGGATTACAGAGAATTGTCTGAAAACGAGAATGCAGAGTATATGCTGGATACCATCTCTGAACGCACTACACGTTGAACCTTGAAGCAGTTAGGCTACAGCAGCACAAGACCACTTCTGTTGGTTATAAAGATTAAAAAGTGTGTGATTTTTAAGGTCCTACTTTGGTTTATGTAGTCTCCAACAACAAGTTTACATCCATTCAAGGTGTAAAAACACTTTCTAATGATAAGGAGTTATAATTACCTTACTTCTTGACTGACTCTCTAAGGATTTGTTCGGCGATTCACCGGTCTAATCCCCTCCTTTCTGTCAGCTCACTTACTCTGAACTGATTGGTCAGATGGGCTAGTCTACTGTGATTGGTCTACCGTGTACAGCGTCACAAATGGACTGTTGGCTGGTATTACACCGTGTGACCCAAATCCGACTGAACTGAAATAAGGATGACACACGACTCATTCGCGTGATTCTGAGTTGACTCCTTTTTACCCCAAGCCAATAACTTTGGGATTCGTTCACTTTGGGCTTTACAACTTGACAGACTGCTTACATTCACACACAGCATGAAATGTTATTTTAAGGACATTGCAATAGTCACTGTTTAAAGCCGCCGTGCAACGGTGTTTCATGCATTCTGACCTCTTTACAATGTTAAATGTCTTCTCGTGCTTAACATGGTCAGCTTGTCAAAAAACGAGCTGGGCGAATTACAAAGTATTTCTGTGCTGGATACACTCCCCCAGCAATCCAACAGGTTTCGGAAAGTTTTTTTCGATCATATAAAACTGTTTTGTAATAACTTTTCTAAGTCCCGTATTGGAGAAATCTCCCAGAAAAGCACGCGGCACGGCCACAGGAGAAAGGGGAGAAAGAGCATGCACAGACGTCACTTTCACTTGTTTGTAGAAGAGAGAGAAAGAGAGAGCATATGTACGCGATCAGGTGTTTGTTTGTTCACTGCAATTGGGTGATAAATGTTATATAAACTGTGGATATAACGCTGGATTTTGAGATGGTTTGAAACGGATATATGGAGCCGTCCCAGTGCTAAAAGATGCCGGACATACGATGAGTGAAACTGATGTCTGTGTTTTGTTGACAATGGGTGCGAATGTGCTTTGGTTCAGCCTAACCCTCTCCTCGCACGCGCCATATGTTTTTGGAAACAATCATAAAGGTGTATCTATCTATCTTTTATAAATGTGATAAAACTGAATACTCTTCGAAGATACGAAGTATGCAATACTACTCTTTAGGTACTCAAGATTAATATGAGATTGGCATAAACCCTGTTTTACGCCCGCTTTAAGAGCAAAAAACGGAGGCTACAATTCCCACATGCTCGCCAAAATTGGACAATCGAAGATTGGAAAAATGTTGCCTGGTCTAATGAGTCGCAATTTCAGCTGCAACGTTTGGATGGTTGGGTCAGCATTTGGCATAAACAACATGAAAGCATGCCTTCTTCCTGGCTTGTATGAATGGTTCAGGCTGGCGGTGGTGGTGTAGTCGTGTGGGGGATATTGTTTGGCACACTTCGTGTCCCTTAGTACCAATTGAGCATCGTTTAAGTGCTACAGCCTACCTTACATTTACATTTATGCACTTGGCAGACTCTTTTTTCCAAAGCAAATTACATGGCATTATACTATACTATAATTTCTAATTATGTGCAATCCCTGATATTGAACCCATGACCTTGGCATTGTTAGCGCAATGCTCTAACCACTGAGCCTACCAGAGTATTGTTGCTGACCATGTCTATCCCTTTATGACCATAGCGTACCCACCTTCAGATGGCTACAGCAGGATAACGCACCGTGTCAAAGAGCTCAAATCATCTCAAACTGGTTTCTTGAACATGACAATGAGTACACTGTCCTCCAATGGCCTCCACAGTCACCAGATCTCAATCCAATAGAACATCTTTTGCATGTGGTCGACCGGGAGATAGCATCATGGATGTGCACCCAACAAGTATGCAGCAACTGCGTGATGCTATCATGTCAATATGTACCTCTCTGAGGAATGTTTTTGAAAACCTTGTTAATAACCTATGCCACAAAAATTTATGGCAGTTCCGATGGCAATAAGGGGACCAAAAAAGTCCTTGTTAGGTGTACCTAATGAAGTGGCCGGTAAGTATACATTTTTAATTCAAGACAGTACTTAAAATAATGCCCTATATGGTGTCTCACGTTTGTAGTCAACTATCATAGTAAATTGACTTAATGGGTATTCTCAAAGTACCCGAATTGTCTACAGTTACCGATGAAAACTGGACGTGTAGATCCATGTCCTACAGTATCCCATCCTACATTATTTTTCATGTGGGCAAAATTCAGAAATATCTTAGAAGGGAAATTCTTCATATAATAAACTAAATGAAGATCTAAATATGCCTTGGAGATTTCATTTATAAATGCAAGATTTTGCATTGTAGGACGTTTTTCTGACGTTTGTTTGTTTTGTAATACTATGAAGTATATCCTATCATGTAATACTTCTATACAACAAGGGCCATTGTCTCTTTGATAGAACAGAAGATGATGATTTTAAGATGACATTCCTTGTTTCTTCATTAAAATGCAATGTCTTGCACAGTATTATCAGAAGCCGCAAGGATGCATTTTGTGTTGGCCATATTTTTTTATGAATCAACAGCTAAAAATCATCTTAACTGTATGAGTCAATTCAAAAGCCCCGTGCTAATGGCTATTTAATCGATGATGTGATGTAGCTTGAAGAATGCGGTGTGGTGTATATCACCTGGACTTTCTGGATGCAGAGGCTCAGACAGAGGTTTCGTAAGCAGATAGAAATGTTCACAGCCGTGTAACGGTACCGACACTTTCACCTCACTGCTATGACCCAGTTCATACGCCCACTGAAAAATACACCAGCACATGACAATTCAGTTAGCCTCTTTGCTCTGTGTTAGATGGCAGCCTATGTCATCTAGATAGTGACAAACTTAGATCAGCTTTAAAATTCAAATTGAAAGCGTGTTTCCAAACATTTTTTGTTTGGTATATCAGTGATTTCACTATCAGAAGTGGACGTGCGGTGGCACAAATAAAACATGACGATCCATTCCAGCTCCACTTCAAGTGACCTGATCAATCACATTGCTGTTCACATCTGGCAGTAAGTGTATCAGCAGAAACTAGTTCTGCATTTTTGCATTTTGAAATGTCAAACGTTTATGTCAGGCATGTTAAAGATGAGCTTTTGTAAGCCAGTGACAAAATGTTTTAAACCCTGAATCACTAAAAATGCTTCCTTGGGTGTAAACAGGGCTAAATATTATCTCAAGGTCTTGAACAGAAGTAAAAAAATTGAACCAATGTATAGTCATATTGTTGAATATTATAATTCAATTAAAAATTCCAGATTTATTTCTATAGACGGTTTCAAAGCATCACCTTAAACAGCGTTACTGCACATACACACTTTTGGGACCACAATTTATCTTCCGGTACACATGCGCGAGAGTCTCTGGAGATTATTGCTGATAACAAGCAAAAGAAACAGGCAGTGCCTGTTTGCACTAACTTTAGATAGCAGTAGTTTCTGTTTACATTAAGTAAAAACAGCAGCATTTCTTAGCGATATGATATTTACACTAAATGAAAAAAGCTACATTTTGAATTAAGTATACATAGTAGTTAGATGCTTCTGTATTTATAAATATTGGCAGATACTATTTGCACCTGTTGTGCACTAAACATTATACAATAATAACAGTGTAAATCATTATATTTATAAAATTACAAAGCCCTTACCTTATCCTAAACCTACAATTTATGATTAAACACTTGTTAGTCAATTTTATAATATTTTATAATATATTTTATAATATATATATATATATAATATGTTACTCTGCATTTCAGACATTTTGCCTAAACACATTTATTTTGCACATTGTGACTTGAATCTGGCTTATTTCTAACCCTTAAATTTATTATAAAGGTATATTCTGTTCTCAACTAATTCTGTAAATTAATGGTGCATCAATGTTGGGCTGTACCCTAGTTAACCACCTGGTGTCATCCCCACATGCAAGCGCGCACACGTGCGATTCAACAATCAGTCGACTATAGGCAAGACATGACATTACTGATTCAACTATGTAAATAGGGATGAAAAGACATCCCTACTGTTAAGTATAATGCTGACGAACAGACGCATACTGGCCATCGAAAGCACAAGAACCTAGCTGGTTTATTGTCCATTGTCCACATGCCCATTGTATCAATGAGCAATTTTCCACCATCGCGCCGAATCGTTCTCGTTCCTAATCGTTCCACTCCGTGCCAATCCATGCCAGCTGGTACGAAGATGGTTTTTAGAACCGTTATAGAACCGTACTTAGAACGATTCGGCGCGATGGTGGAAAAGTTCTCACCGTTATTCTGTCCAAATTTGGCAAATTAGGAATGTACTTCATCTGTTTTAAATCGTATACGAAAACAGAATGTTCACGTTGCTGAATCAGCAGATGCAGGGAGAGCGTTAACAGTGCCATGCCCATCAAGCATTAGTGTTTGCAAAGTTGTCTGTCTGGTTACTACCAATATACTAATCGCAAGTTTGCATTGCATTATTTTAAATACACAGATGTGCAAAACCTCTTTGAGAAGCTTTTTACTGGCATGTTGATGAACGGCAAACAAAGAACTGCTGTGAGCGACCGGTGTAAATCTTTTATATATCTGTATTTTATATGACTTTTATATGGCACCAGGAATTTGTACAAAATTTTCGTTGATTAGAGGTGTTTTCTTCTTAACTTCTTACTGTTCCTGTCACATAAGCATAGAATAAAGAAAGAAACACTTTAAAGGGCTGCAATCCCAGAAATAGCGCTTTTAAATGTTTATCTACCAAAAATTTAGTTGCTATCGTGTGTGCAGAAACACCCGGCAATTATACAAATCCATCTATTATTCTTATTGTAATCTCCTATAAACCACAACAGTGACACAAAACAGTCTTTTGGGGATCCCCTAACAATCTGATGTCACATTGATTTACGCCCGCCAATGATCGCACGCAGACTCCGCCTTATCAGGGCTTAGGTCCAATTTCAGCCAGAGGCACCCTTTCAGCCATTCTCAGGCAAGAGCAGATGAAGCCACTAGCCAGCGACAAAAATGTCTAAGAAACAACAAATGTGTGCTGTTGTTGGAGGTAAATTGGATCCTAAAAGGAGGGCGGGAGGAGACCTTTCCGACATGCCAGGATTTGTCCCGCTGCTACCTCGCGGGCTAGAGTTATAACGTTCAAAAGTCGCAGGCCGGACGTCGAGAGCTCTGCGTCCGGGGAAGAGCCACTATTTTCAGACAAACCAAAAAAAAATATTCTCAAGAGTGGATCAGTACCAGCTGTTCGCGATCAAGCTTCATCTCCAGAAGAAGTGAGTATTACACATTGTTTTTAGAACCGTCCTTTCTTAAATAATGTGTTTAGCACATTAGCGGCTATTTTTTACATGTTTCCGGCTAAACCTGAGACTTTACATTGGTCCAAAGACATGTGTTGTGTCATAATGTTAGTGGTTTAACTCATCGCGCCCAACGGTGCAGAAGACTTGTGACCGACATCATTTCTGTTAAGCTTATTCATTACAACGAAAGAAAGTTATGGAAGTGTCTTTCTCGGTGAGTTCAGTGTTTTCTCTTATGTCCTAATTGCGATAATACTTACAGCAGATAGAAATAGAGTGTGCATTTGTAAGACAATGAGGTTACGCAGAAATTGCTACTCACAACGAAATATCATCTGATTGCTGATCTTTACATACCTGTCTGTCATATACAAGAACTCTGATAGCATATATATGCCTGTGTCTGTGTTTTATGTCTGTTAGTAATATGCATGCACATAATTAATCATCAATGGCCAACATTTCATACAGCATATGTTGTTCTATCTGTGTTTTTCCATTTAATTCGTATTCATGAACAAGGCATCAAGGTGATTTGTATTGCAGTTAGTGTATGGTTTTGGTTGGATAGGGCATTACAGACGTAAATGTGCTTTCACCCATATATTTTTTTTTTATGTCATCCAAAGCACATGTTTAAGCGCTCTACCTCCTATTTTGCATTCGGGGAGGGGAGGAGAAGCTCATTTGCATTTAAAGAGACACACACAATAACGGCTTGTTTTCCCTTGCAGCCACAAATGGTCATGTTCAACATCTTGTAATGAAAGATATGTGGTGTATTTTGAGCTGAAACTTTACAGAGACATTCTGGGGATACCTCTGTCTATTTTTACATTGCAAAATAACCTGGTTTTGCGGCCCTCTAATGTGTCGACCCATCAGAACTGAACGAACACTACGGGTAAAAAAACTAGGTACGTTTTGAACTGTATTGTTGCATCCCAAGTGAAAACTTCTGAATTTCCCTATTCATTTCACAGACATATTTTACAGTGTAGTAGGATGTGCTGTATATTAGTTTCAGCTAACTGTAAAAATGATTTATGTATGTAATGATGTAATATTGTAATCGCTTTCTACATATAAGACAATGGAACTCATGTCAAATTTGAACCTTTTCAAAAGATAAATGGGCACCAGATTTAGACCTTTGGACCTACTGTATGTAGAAACGCATCTAGAGAGACAAACCTGTCCAGCACAGTTCACAAAGTATTCACACTCTATAGAGCCCCGGTCTGTCTCCACGGCTGTCACATGACCCTTCATGACCACAACGTGATTCACACTCGTGTGCTCATAAATCTGAACTCCTGACATGAAAGACATGAATGAATTCAAAGAGAAATAGAAATAAATATATCAAATCAGGAAATAAAATACATAGTAACACATGCATTAAATTTACTAAATGTAAACAACATTTTCTAAAGGATTGTAATTGAACTGATCCATCCTGTATATAGCTTTAATCCTACCGTAACCCGCGGCCGCCACAGCAAGCGCGTGGTTGACGTCTGGTGGCGAGACCACGCTGTCCCCTGGCAGATGCAATGCACCTACAAGATCGTGAATATTCACCAGTGGGTGGAGCCCTGCCACATCTTTGGGTTTGATGATGTTACAGCTGACACCAAGTATCCTAGAGACAAAAACTATAAAATTATGTTCGAGGTGTGAGGCTAGTTTTCTTATTTCCAGAGGTCAGATCTTGTCCTGAATGCATGAGGTCCAATTCTGCTCTTTCGGGAAGTACATTTACATGTGTCGGTTACACATGCATTCATATAGCAGATGCTTTGAAGCGCAATATAAAGTTGGACGGTCGACTGCAGTGGAGTGCATACTTAGTGGCCCTGTACAACTGATAAATGACCAGAAGAGATCTGTGATACCCTATGTCTCGTGTGAAGCTGTGAAAGATCCATCAAACTCTGTTCATGTATTTAACCACAGGCCTTCCAGGACATGGCTATGTCAAGAATCTCTCCTGACTGAACCTTAGACACATGACGTCCCATGATCCTGTGCTTCTGTAGAGTGACTTTATATTGGACGTGCCACAAAACTTTCTGTTACCTGATATGAAGCCATAGTGCCAGAGCTACGCCAAGTACTCGTGTATTTCCTTTTATCCACTGAAATGTTTAGCACTATGGGTATGTTAGTGTGTATGGTCTGATAATGCGATTTATTTGTGTAAGTGTGAACGCTACTACCTGAACCCTGGTGCGCACCAAACAGGTGGACCGAGACCGCTGAAAAGCTGGGTCTCTCGGTCCACTTTCAAATGAAATTTGGTGCAGTTCGATGGAAATATGAACGCAACACGGACCAAAGGCATCGTACCGAAACAAACACAGGAAGTGATAACAAAATATGACACAAATATCAAGTGATTTGGTTATATAAAAGGACTGTTTATTAGATATGTGCTTGGGCATGTAACAGAGGAATTCCTGGTGCTGTTTTGACTTCTTAAAGCAATTCATGAGGTCTTCGCAAGTTACTTACCGGCTTGCTAAAAATACCCTCATATGCATAGGCATACACCGAGCATGTGTAACCCAGCACACAGCATTGTTTTGGATGTCCGGTAAATCATGTTGCGACTTTACACATAAGCTGTTAGATTAGATATTTTAAGATTGGCTGTTAAAATGGCCATCTGAAAGCTAAGCGTAACAGGACAAAAAATTTTTTTCTTTTTTGGGATCCGGACCTAAATAACCAAAAGAACCGAACTAGCAATTTGAACTAAGAGTTGAGAAAACCTCCCGTTATATTTGATGTTTTTTAAAATTTCAGAAATTGTTGACTTGTTTTTTCTCCTTACAATTTGAGTGACTTGTGAACAGCTCTACTAAAGTTTTGAAAAGCACATAATATTTGTGTCATACATTCTACGTTTTGAAGGCAAATTATTGCACAGAAACTAGAATGCAACAGAAAAAAAAATGGCTAAAGCATACATATCCAACAGGATGCACGCAACAAAATTGTCATGTGTACCCGCCTTAGCTCTCATTTTGAGGATACGGCGGTCGGCTGATATGTTCTGGTTGTAACAGCATTATTTGATCATGACCTTTGTAAAGTGTGTCAGTGGATAAATGATAAGGGTAAATAAACAAAGGGTAAAATATTTTGTTTTTCACCAAAGCCATTTGTGTAAGAACTTAAATAACAACATACAACAAATAATGGGAGAAAAAGAGAGGGTCACTCACTTCAGCCTGGATGCCAGACGCTTCAAAGACAGGAGCCGGTCTTGATTTTGAGCCAAACAAAGAGAACCGGTCCGAACAAAACCTGGAAAACAGACACACACACACAGCAAAACTTCTTTGATTTCAGTGACGAAACATATTTGCTCTTAAAGTTTTACAGCGTCTATTGTGTGACACTAGTGATCTCTTACCTGTTTTAATACCTGTCTCCTCCTCCAAGCGCTCATAGAGTGAATTTGAGTAACCGGCCATTTTACTCTCGATAGAGAGAGGTTTGGCGACGCTCACTATTCCTGCACAAAATCGAGTTGTGCCGGCTCCAAGTCTGCACCAGACAAAACAGTAAGCAGCACTAGCAGCACTTCCATTCAGTCACAGATCACATGGTAGTAAGTAACTGTGATTTACAACAACTCGCAACAACTTACAACAGTGATAAAAATCTAAAGCCGAATGACTGAAATCCTGATTCCAAGTACATTTAGTCGGACAGAATGAGACTGATTCCAGATTCTGCACGCATTCTAGCTAGCAGGTAGTCATGCGTGGTTCAAAATGTGTCTAATTTGTTTTGCCTTGTGATAATTTGACGGCCTTTATCTTAGGCAGTAGTCTTTTTAGATGCAGCATGACACAACGCCAAAACATGCATGATGGACCTCTCATATAAAATCATACAAATATGAATTCACAAGTTTGCAATCACGTCACCAGATATGAAAATAAAAGCCTAGGGGCCTCTACACCAGGGGTTTTCAATCTGTGGGCCTAAAGAAGATTGAAGGAGGTCCCCAGAAAATCTCAGAGAAACAAAAAGACAAAGCAAAAACTTCGAAAGTATATTGAACATTATTACTGTTTCAATAAGAAATGTTCTTTTGTATTTCTAAGTGTTTATCTCTTCTTTCCTGCTACATGCACACCTTCCAGAATAGTTTTTATCTTTATGGTGAGTTTTTTCAAAATACATTTCCTTTTATTTTCCTCGCTGGTCTTTGTAAAGTAGTCTTTGAAAGATAAATCTGAATTGAAATTGTTCTTTTCAGATTTATACATACTCGTATTTTTTAAACGTGACAACTTTTTAGTGCTGTGTCAGCAACAGGAGCGCTTCAAAGGGAGGGGAGTGAGCCGTTGGTTGCAATTTGCTGATGCCGTTAAATATCATACACCGGACCTTTAAAAGTGAACTTGTTTTTCTTTGCAGGATTTGATCGTTCAGTAATTGTAATCGAGAGAAAATTTTCAATGAATTGAACAATTAGATTTTTTGTCTGTAGCCACCTTTAACACAGTTGTGATGTTGTGTCTGTCATGTGTATCACTAAACACCCACCTGCCCTGCTCGAGCAAAACTATCTCGGTCCATCCCAGTTTAGCAAGATGATAAGCCACCGAGGTCCCAACAATGCCCCCTCCACAGATGACCACGCGGGCATGAGCAGGCAGGGCTGTGGATGGCGATTCGGTGCTCACAAAGCGCACTGATCTCTGCAGACTAAGATGTCTGGATCGAGCTCCAGAGTCACATAACCAGCGGGGCAAAAGAACGGGGGACAGAGCCCTGACAGTCCACGCTCCACTGCGCATGCTTCTGCCACCTGCGCAAAAACACAGCCATGCCACACAGCACAACAAATACATACACACTTCGGTTAATGAAATATTTTGACCAAAGGGATAGTTCACCCAAAAAGGAAAATGTTGTCATCATTTTCCCCAGATTTTTCGTATGAAAGGTAACTGGAAGAATGTCAGTAACCAAACAGATCTCATCCCCCATTAACAGGCACAGGAGGGAAAATAAATACTAAGGGAGTCTATGGGGGATGAGTTCTGTTTGGTTACTTACATTCTTTCAAATATCTTCCTGTAATGCAGGTTTGTAACAACCTAAATTTTTAGCTTAACTATCTCTTAAATCCCACTGCACCGGAAAACAACAACATATCAAAGCAAATGTCACTTATTAGAAAGAGAAATGAAACACATTAAAGTACTTCAAGTCAATTGTGAACTGTGTGATTAATATTTATGTTCTAACCATGACCTGTTATGATCCCATATGATGTAACGTTAACGTTATAATCCAGCATGAATCATAATATGTTCTGTATAGCCTACTGATATGTCATTTGTCATTAGCGTGAGGCCTTTTATCACATTTATTGCGTATACTTGACTGATTTTTAGTCATGACAGCGACATGTGTCCTCATATAAGTTTGTTAAACAAGCTGAATTTGATTCTTCTGAATGTCAAACTAAACATTAGCAAGTCAAACTGACAACAACATACATGCTAAAACACGATTACATTTTATAAAAGAGGAACATGCAGCTAAACATTAAAGAAGTGACCAGAAACCCATACCTGCAGAAACGTGCTATAATCGCTCAGAATTATTGATCTAATGATATGATTCTTGTGTCAACTTGAGCATAGACTAGAGCTGTAGCTACCAGTGGAGCCTGCTGCGCATGCGCGAAATCGCTTTTAAAACGAGCCTTTGCTGACAACTCGGTGATTGACAGCTATTTTTTACACCTTATTACATATCATATATGTCATATATGTCATTAGGAAAAAATAACTTCCATCGTTTCAATGTTACTTTTCGATTTAATCTTAATTCCCAAGTTAACCTTCAGATATTAATAGACACAACAGCAATGTCTTCCTTCGTAATGTTCATGGCGTATTATGTTCCAAAGCGAACTGCCGTTTGTCCTCCAAGACGCCCGTGGCGCTGTCTCACACCTGCTCACCCCGAGACTGCGCACTGCTGATCTGATCGTTCTTCTGCGAATTCATGATACGTATCCGACATTAAACGCGAATTTAACTTCACTTCTGGCTGTTCGTGTGATTTAATTGAACGCCATGTCCTACAACTACGTGGTGACGGCGCAAAAGCCCACGGCTGTGAACGCGTGTATCACGGGTGAGTGCGCGCGTGTTGATCTCCCGCGCTCGAGCGCGTCAGGCCTCATTGCTGCAGTAAACACAAACTTCGGTTCAATACAGCTGCTGATAAATTCTGTTTTGTTTTTGCAACATCATGTATGTAATGTAGTCAGGGCCGACGTTGTTGTGAAGTCAGAAAATACACAAAAATGCATGTAGAAAGACACTTCTAAGTTAGCTCTCATGAATTGACACGGACATCTTAAATAGTTTAGCGTATGTGACTGTGGAGCTCAGACGAACGGGTGCCAAAACTCCGTAACGTTATACGCTTGCGTGTTCAAAGATGTATTTAATATTGCATTCATTACTTCTTAAGATGATGACATAAGTCAGTTGCACAGCAACACGTTTACTAGTGTCTTAATACAGTAACTGTAG
This sequence comes from Triplophysa bombifrons, assembly GCA_029783895.1. Lineage (NCBI taxonomy): Eukaryota > Metazoa > Chordata > Actinopteri > Cypriniformes > Nemacheilidae > Triplophysa > Triplophysa bombifrons. The sequence goes on along the minus strand of CM056461.1, from coordinate 22,221,228 downwards.
CATAAACATGACAGGTGTAGTAACACTGTGTGAATATAAATGGTAACCAATCTACCATGATCACCACTTCAATGTTTACAATGAATAAACCGTGTTTATATTACACATTGAGCTCAGTCACGTGTGTGATGCTTCATCCGCAGGTCACTTCACATCAGCTGAGGATCTGAACCTGTTGATAGCGAAGAACACACGTCTGGAGATCTATGTGGTCACCGCTGAGGGTCTGCGGCCTGTCAAGGAGGTCGGCATGTACGGCAAGATCGCAGTCATGGAGCTCTTCAGACCAAAGGTTTGTGTGTGTGTGTGTGTGTAACACATTTACCTGTAGGACTGATGCAGGGTAAACCAGCTGATGGGACAAGACCAATGAGTTCAAATCCAGTCATTTACATCATTCAGCCACTCAAGTTTTCATCACAACCTTTACCTGCAAACCCCAGTAGAATTGAAATGCATTCACAAATCAATTCACAAATTGAGTTTCCACAGAGACCACACCTTGAAGTGAGGGGTTCAAAATGGAGACGGTGGGTCTGAGTACATTGCAACTGTCTGACATTATGCAGTTTTAATACATTTTCATGTCGCTTTCTCTTTCTTGCCGGTGATGTCATTTGCTCCATGAATCACCTGTGTTAACATATTTTTCAGTTTAACAGATTATTAGTCATAATAAGAGACAATGTTGGCAGAACGCTTTCGGTCATTGATCAATGCTCAGGCTTCCTGTCAATTTTTCAAAGTAGACCCAAAAGTGATCTTGCCTTATGTATATCTTTCACATGATCCTGAAATGTTAATTTCGTCATCAATAATTGTGCCCACATTTGTGGAAGTTAACACTTGATTATCCTGCCATCTGTTCTTTTTTTTTTTTTTTACCTCCACAGCATATTTCTTATGTAATACCAGTGTACTCAAAGTGAGACTATTTATGCTGTTTGCCCATTTCACAGACTACCAGACCTTTCACCCCAATCTGCACCTGTAGGGTCTCCTGTCTAATGCTGTGATTCTGTTGTTTTTCTGAAGGGCGAGAGTAAAGATCTTTTGTTCATTTTGACTGCCAAATACAACGCCTGCATCCTGGAGTACAAGCAGAATGGAGATAGTATCGATATCATCACCCGCGCTCATGGCAATGTTCAGGTACTGCTGGAGACATGTTTTTCAATTTGTAAAAAGGAAAAAAACGTCAACTAAAAAGCATTTTTGACAGGACCGGATAGGGCGTCCATCAGAGACAGGGATCATTGGTATAGTGGATCCAGAATGTCGGATGATCGGCTTGCGGCTCTATGACGGCCTATTTAAGGTTATCCCACTGGATCGTGACAACCGTGAGCTGAAAGCATTCAACATCCGGCTGGAGGAGCTACAGGTCATAGATGTACAGTTCCTGTACGGCTGTCAGGCGCCCACAGTCTGCTTTATATACCAGGTAGAAACCTTAACACTGTGCAGGTCAACACGGTTATTTTTTTCTGTATTCATGTGCTCTTTCTTTTCTTATTTTGTTTAGGATCCCCAGGGCAGGCATGTGAAGACGTACGAGGTCTCTCTCAGGGAGAAAGAATTTAACAAAGGGCCTTGGAAACAGGAAAATGTGGAAGCGGAGGCATCGATGGTTATTCCAGGTGAGGTAACTGCACCAACCTGGCCAAACGTTTTACTTGTCACAATACATGTGGTGGTGCTGGAGGGTTTGTAGGCTCCGTTCTGCATCTAAACACATTTTTTCTGTTTAAGATGAGGGAAAAATACATGCATTAGAGATGTTACAAAAAGTACACGCATTGTTGAGAGACGAGATACTTTTTTAGTAGGGCGTAAACACTAGTGCTTAATGCGCTGGCGCTGCACACGCGAGAGAAGGTTGAAACCCATCCGTCCAATGCATGTTTACATGGAAAATCAGGTTTTCTATATGAATGGCCGGGCTGGTCACTGTAGCTCACGATACGCACATACTTTGTGCAGTTATTAGCTTGTTCTGAACAGTATTGATAACAGGTCGCACCACAACAAAATATGCACTCACACTCCCAATATGCACTCACACAAATGCTCCCAAATATATTTTTAGGTCACACAGGTTAAATTTACGGAGCATACTCGACTAAAATGGTCGCCCCATCATGACAATTGCGTTAGAAAATTGTGTTCCACGAGATCTTGTCACACCCCTAAAAACGACCCAATTCATTTATGTGTGTAAAATAAAAAATGGATGTAAATGAAACATAAATGTTACAATGTGACATGTTGAAAATAATCAATTGAAAATATAGCGCCCAGGACTTGTAAACTGAAACTGTGGTTTTATGTGTACATACATGCAGTCCCTGAGCCGTTTGGTGGTGCTATAATTATTGGACAGGAGTCAATCACTTATCATAATGGAGACAAATACTTAGCCATCGCTCCACCTACTATTAAGGTAAGAGTTTAATGACACACTTTGCCTTTTCAACTGTCATTTCCCCAATTTGAAATGTATGCTTTATGTTTACATTATAGCAAAGCACCATTGTTTGTCATAACCGTGTGGATCCCAATGGCTCGCGGTACCTGCTGGGAGATATGGAGGGCAGACTCTTCATGCTGCTGTTGGAGAAAGAAGAGTTGATGGACGGAGCTGTAGTGCTTAAAGACCTGCGAGTCGAGCTGTTAGGAGAGGTGTGTGTGTGTGAACAGCTGTGGGAGTGATTATGAATGCCAAATTATATACATAAAATGACCTCTCAAATATTGAGAGAAGAGCGGGTTCTGTTATTCAAGGTGTTGTTAAATTCTTAAAAATGCTGGGTCATTTTAAATCCATGATTGGGTCAAAAAGAAACTCAACCTCATCCAGCCTTTGGTGGAGCAAACAAGCCAGCATAGGTTCATTTATAACCCAACAGTTGGTTGTGATCCTTTTGAGCCAGCCAAGCATGGAAAAGAACCCATTTTAAGACTCCGTTTTTTACATTTTTTGCTTTATTTGTTTATAATGAGTGCAAAAATATATATATTTGAGAAAAAAACACTTTGACCAAAATAGGTTTTTTTTGTAAGTTATCTGACAACAATTACTTTTTTATTTTTTTTGGCTAACTAATATACCAAACCTTTTTTTATTGTTGTCTTTTACAACGTCATCAGCAGGTAAAACTAATAACAATAGGCAAAAGTTTTAAGATGTGAAGGTGTTGCAACGTGCTGGTCATGTGAAATAGAAGGGCTATGAAATGAATATATTGTCGCTGTCCTTCTGAAACCTGGGGCCTCATTTATAAAAAATGTGTGTAAAAACCTTCCTAAAAGTGAACGTACGGCAGAATGCTGAAAAGGCATATGCAAACAAAAATTGAGATTTATAAAACCTTGCGCATGCACAACTGCACGCAATTTTCACTTTATAAATCACAGCCTACCTGATAATTACCGCATATGAACAATACTCACATACCGCCCTTTACACACCCATTTTTACCCATAAATAGTCAATGCAAAGCACCTCATGAATGCTGATTCGTATATAAATAAGCCTGGCACCCAATCCGCTTGTTAAGCCTGATGTCACGCACCATAATGGATATAATGGTCCAAACGCTATCACATGCCATAAAAAATAAAACAAATAATGAAGTAAAACTGCCGAAAACACTTGATCCCATTCTTTATCGCCGTAACGAAATCACAAATGTCCACACATGAGATTCACTGAGAGTAACAAATTAATAATTGTCATTATTATTAATAATTGTTATTATTATAAATATATTAAAGCCAAAGAAGGTCTCTACTGTATTTAAATGTTAACATCATTGATTGATCATTAACACCGCATAGTCCGCATTTAAATCACATCATTCATTAGCGGTGTCAAATTTGAATACATAATTGTAAAAGACGAATGTTTCTTCATTCCGGTTTTGTTATGAACAGAATTAGGACTGATAACAAGGACATAAAGAGAAATGATTGTGTTAGAGCTTAATGGCTTAGTTTCCAGATTTTGACATTTGGATTAGATTTTTTCTTCAAATCGTGCAGCCCTAGTTTTTTGCACATCCACAGATGACGTTACAGTTTCTGTGTACAGTCGGTTGTGGTGCAATGTTGCAGTCTTGACTGTTGTATTGTATCTATATATAAGAGATGCACTATCGCCCCGATACCAAGCTCATGTACTCGTACTCGTAATGAAACACTGATACCAAACACTGATACCTCATGTGTCATACATAGAGCCCTATGATTTCCGCAATGCGGAAAACGCGGACGGAATCCAGGGAAAAAAACTGAATTTGCTGGCAAATGTATTATTTCCTAACAAGAAATTAATGCTGAACCGCTAACAGTCAACAGAAGAGCTAACAAAATATTCAGATACTGTTTAAATATTTATTCTGCTTGTTTTACATGACTGTGTGGAAAAAGTGGTGCGGTTGGGTCACGTTTTTTGCATGCGGTTGCGTGTACCTGAACGCATTGTGCTTGTGAAGCTTTCAGAGCCAGCGTTTCACTGCACGAGGACACGAACACAAAGAAACACCATTAGTGGCGATCCGTCAAATAAAAGTGCGGTTAACTTAAACAAATGCTGTTTGCGGCGTCCCGTCAAAATAAAAGTCTGGTTGACTTTTGAAGTTATAATATACTCACATTTTACCACACCACCCCTCTTGATTTTCAATTTTCACAGTAAACTTAAGAAAATGTGCTAGTAAAATTGTGCTACTTATCATAATTATTTTTTAACTTAAATTTAAATAGACCTAAAAATTAAAGGAAAAAATGTACCAGTACGATACTGGATTTATCAACAAAATTGTACATTATACAGGCATCAGTTATAGGTATCGGTAAAGGCGAGTAACAGATCAAATATCGGTACTCGTACTCGGTCTTTAAAAATTGTATCGGTGCATCCCTACTGTATATCAGTTGCTTTGTGAAAGGTGAAATGACCAGTTTATCTGTCTGTGTGTGTGTTTTGTAGACCTCTATCGCTGAGTGTCTGACATACTTGGATAATGGTGTGGTGTTTGTGGGTTCGAGGCTTGGAGATTCTCAGTTAGTTAAGGTAGGTCATCTTGAGATTTGAGTTGTTTTTCTGTGAGGCAGCTTTGAAAGCATGTTGCTGTATAAAGAATCTTGCATTGAATTTCCTCAGCTGAGTGTGGACAGTAATGACCAAGGTTCCTATGTGGCTGTCATGGAGACCTTCACTAACCTGGGACCCATAGTGGACATGTGCGTGGTGGACCTTGAAAGACAAGGACAAGGCCAGGTGAGGATCTGCAGCCTAACAATCCATCGCTCTCATGGACTGAGCTGAAAAATCTACAAACTAGTGTTAAATGGGTTTTAAAGGACTAAGCTTATGAACACCAAACACATTACACATACAATCGAAATGTTTACTTCTGATCTTTTCTTGAAGGTTTACAGTTCAAATGTAATTAGGATAACTTGTTTGGTTAACAGATCTAATAAATAGAATTGAATTACATTTGAACTGATTCAGTAGAAAAAGACTTGAACTGAGCTTTATTATACTTTTCCTCTAAATAATATCCCCAGCGGTTGAAACTGCTAAAATACATTTTACTGCAGATGACAGCAGATATGGTTTTGTTTATCATTTAAAATGAGTCTACAGAAAAGCTTTGTGCTTGATTGGTGCTAAATAGAGTCTGTTACTGTGAGTATACCAAATCAAATGACAGCTCTGGATTAAACTGAACCAACACAAAATGTGCATGTCAAGTAGATGTGTGAATCACAGGGTACCTCACGATACGATTCAATACGTGATACATGGCTCACAATGCACCAGATCTGCGATAATCAATATATTTCTTGACAATCCTTTAACGATGCATCACGATATCTGTGACTGTGAAAACAAAATGCCTATTAAAAAGGTTTAGTGCAACATTCTTTGTGAACTGACACATTTTACTCCATAAAGAAATTGTATAACCAGGTACATTAAAGCAATAAGCCCCAAGAAGCAGTGGGTTACAGTGCATATTATAACAGCTAAGGGCGTTGTGGCTCGACGCGAAGCAAGTTTTTTATCTTTCTGGGTCTTTGCAGGTCTTCTTGCTATTATAAAACGCTAAGTCCATATGCTTAGCAAGGTGTCATACAATAAATTAAATAAAATGAAATTTAGGCTATGTGGTCAGCTGTTATATATCAGCTATTTTATATAACTATTTTATAACTCAGCTCAGCCAATCAGAATCAAGGACCAGAACTGACCGTTTTATAATTCTTCATATAACAGCCTCTTATTTAGGACTTGGAAACATCTCAGTGCTTAACATCTTAAATAAAAAAGCCTGAATGCAGCAACATTCATTAAACCTAATAGGGCTGCTCGATTATGACAGAAATTATAAACACGATTATTTTGGCCAATATTGAGATCCTGATTATTTAACACGATTACTCACAGATATTGCTTTCTGTGTTTTGCTGTAGTTGGTGACCTGCTCCGGAGCGTTTAAAGAAGGCTCGCTGAGGATTATTCGCAACGGCATAGGAATCCATGAGCACGCCAGCATCGACCTGCCTGGAATCAAAGGTCTCTTAATCTGCCTTTGATCATGACGATGGCTTGTTTAAAGCATCACTTCACCACATAATGAAAATGTGCAGTTCATTTACTCACCCTCAAGTCTGATGACATTGTTTGTTAAAGCGGACATAATACACACAGTTTCTCATATTAATCTGGAGGACCTATAGAGTAGTACTGTGTTCTTCATATCTCTGAAGAAGAGTATTTCGTTTGATCACATGTATAAAAGAAAGCTTCCATCTGAAAACACAGGAGCTCCTGGAGGCTTGCGGTGGTCATAGCTACCAGCACCAGCTTTTGATTGACTATACGTTCATGCTATTTACATTGTATGTTCTTATGCACCAATTGCCAACAAATCACAGATATTTCACTGCAGTTCCGCCCCCTTTAAATAAAAGGGCGTAGATTCCTGAGGTGGCATGTCTTGAAGAAATAAAATAAATCTCTGTTCTCCTGACAGTGTATTAAAGTATCGACCTGAAACTGTTGAAGAATATCATTACACAAAATTTCTGATGTAACATAGACATGTTTTGTGAGATATTTGTGCGCGCGTCAGTTTATTGAAGCTGATGTTGTGTGTGTGTGTTTGTCTTTCTCAGGACTGTGGCCTCTTCGCTCAGAGTCAGGCAGAGACACTGATGACATGCTCGTCCTGTCTTTTGTGGGTCAGACCAGGTGAGGAAGGGTGTTCCATGAGCGCTTATTTCATTCAGTTGGTAGTTTTGTATAGGTGATAGGTATTCTTAAGCTTCACTGATATGTCCTACACAACCTTCGTTTTTACATTTTACTTCCTAATAATTCCAGTCAAATAAAAATATGTTTTTATTGATTGATCGTTGTTTTCTGTATGTGTCTGCAACAATGCCGTACGCTTTCCCGTCCCCTGTATACTCTACAGCTAATGTGTGTGTCTATCCAGAGTGCTGATGTTGAGTGGAGAGGAGGTGGAGGAGACTGAACTTCCAGGGTTTGTGGATAATCAGCAGACGTTCTTCTGTGGGAATGTAGCACACCAGCAGCTCATACAGGTGCAGCTGCACACATCTGTACTGTACTTTAGGAAGGTTTGGTTGGGATAGCTGTGTTCACGCGTCCGTGTGTGCAGATCACGTCGGTGTCTGTGCGGCTGGTCACTCAGGACACGAAGGCTCTGGTGAGTGAGTGGAAAGAGCCTCAGGGCAGGAACATCAGCGTGGCGTCCTGTAACAGCACACAGGTGGTGCTGGCCGTGGGCCGGGTCCTCTATTATCTTCAGATACTAACAGGAGAACTCAAACAGATCAGGTACTAATACACAAACACATCAGCCCATCTCTGTCATCCAAACAAATCTTTAACACTTCATCTTAAAGTACCAGTTTTATCCTATATTAATCTTGAGTACCTATAGAGTAGTATTGCATACTTTTTATCCTCGAGAAGAGAATTTAGTTTGGATGACATTCATAAAAGATACATACAGCTGTACCATTTTTTCCGATAACATACGACATCCTGGGGGTGTGCGGAGGGAGGAACTAAATCACGAGCACACAATACATCATCGCATTATCCCTGCATAACTGTTTTGATTCACTATAAGTTCATGTTGTTTACATTTGACAACAAAACGCAGACACATGACTTTGTTTCATTTACCGCGTGCTGTTCATGTCCGACACTTCGACTGCTCCATCTATCAGTTTCAAACCATCTCTAAATCCAGCGTTTATATAACATTCGTCACATCAACTTCTCTCACTATCGCTAGAGTAACGAACTGCAGTCCGAAAGCGTAGCCAATCTTGACGTTTAGCACGTCTTCCGATCGCTCGTTGGTTGATGCGTGAGTAGGCTAAGTATGAGATTTATATGATGTGAATTTTGCATGACAACATCTTAGTCTTTTGTCAGCCGGTGTAGTGCTTTGAAAGGTTTGGGTGGAGAGAGACGTTAGTTGCAATTCGCACCCTCACCACTAGATGACGCAAAACTTGGTGCACTGGACCTTTAAATTAAAAGTGAATGGTCTGATGGTTGAGTGGATCTCTGTCTGTAAGTAAGGAGAGTTTGTAATAAGTTTTGTGTGGTGCAGCTCTACAGAGATGGAGCATGAGGTGGCGTGTTTGGACATCACTCCTCTGGGTGACAGCGGAGGAGAGTCCCACATTTGTGCTGTGGGCCTGTGGACGGACATCTCGGCACGTCTGCTCAAGTTACCCTGCTTCAGCCCGCTGCATAAAGAGATGCTGGGTGGAGGTAAATGTGTTCTTGTGTTCAATTGCTTTAAGCATTAAAGAGAAAAGTCTGCATTTTTATTCTTTGAATGGTTCCATATGAAGCTTTGTTTCTGTGCGAAATATAGTGTCTGGATAGTGTATATTTGTTCTTTACTGTGTGGGTCTCTGACTGGTGATTGTGTGTTTTGTAGAGATCATACCTCGCTCTATCCTCATGACCACATTTGAGGGCAGTCATTACCTGCTGTGCGCTCTGGGAGACGGGGCACTCTTTTACTTTGGATTGGACATTCAGACAGGTTACTGAAACGCACACATATAGACGTCCGACAAGCATCACATTTAACTTCAGATTTTTTTCTTTTTGACCCCATGACAAAAGATGTGTCAAACGTTGACATAAAAAAGACCTTAACTAACTTTCTCAGTAAACCCAGACATTGTTTGTTTTGTCAAGCTGGTTCATGTCTGTGGGTGTTGACGTTATGGTTCTGTTAAAATGATTGAGGTCCTTAAATAGTGTTGTTTTAACGGTCATGATCTGAGATGTCATGTGTGTTCTGTCCAGGTGTTCTAAGTGAACGGAAGAAAGTGACTCTCGGCACACAGCCAACGGTTCTGCGCACGTTTCGCTCTCTCTCCACATCCAATGTGTTTGCCTGTTCGGACAGACCCACCGTCATCTACTCCAGTAACCACAAGTTGGTCTTTTCTAATGTCAATCTGAAGGAGGTGAACTACATGTGCCCGCTCAACTCTGAGGGCTACCCTGACAGGTATCAGAAATGCATTTTCATACTATGAGTGAATTGGGCTCTAAAGATGCACTGGCCAGATAAGAGCTTTGGTGTCACTGTTTTTCTTGCAGTTTGGCTCTGGCCAATAACAGTACTCTGACCATCGGCACCATTGATGAGATCCAGAAACTCCACATCCGAACTGTTCCTCTCTACGAGTCACCCAAGTCAGTGTGTGTGTCTGTGTGTCTGTGTGTCTGTGTGTCTGTGTGTCTGTGTGTGTGTGTGTGTGTGTGTGTAAGATATCTGCTGCTGAGCCAAAGTGAAACGGATCTGCTGGAGGTTCTGAGATGTATCTTTGGATAAAAAAGCGTCTGCCAAATGACTAAATGTATCTGTTGGTTGTGATGTTTTGCAGGCGGATCTGTTATCAGGAGGTGTCTCAATGTTTTGGAGTTTTGTCCAGCAGAGTAGAAATGCAGGACGCCAGTGGAACCACAGCAGCCATGCGGCCCAGTGCTAGTACACAGGTGTGTGTTTACAACAAAACAACATTTCACACTTGTAGGAGCAGCTTTAGAGATCAGGCATGTGTCCGTTAGGTAAAATAATGAATTCCTGAAATACTTGAAACAAAAATTGCGTGTATGTGTTTATACATAAATTGTGATCTGCATTTGAAGAGCAGTATGTGTTTGTGTGTTTAGTATTTGAAGAGCAGTGTTTGTGTGTTCAGGCATTGTCCAGCAGCATGAGCTCCAGTAAACTGTTTCCAAGCAGCACTGCTCCTCATGAGACATCTTTTGGAGAGGAAGTGGAGGTTCACAGTTTACTGGTGGTTGATCAGCACACATTTGAGGGTATTTGTTGGCTTTATAATACACGCACACACACACACAGTCACATGCATTATTTTGCTTATGATACTTCTCTCTGTATTGTTAATGGTGAAGTGTTTTCTTTTCCTGCAGTGCTGCATGGGCATCAGTTCCTACAGAATGAATACGCTCTGAGCATGGTCTCCTGTAAGCTGGGGAGAGATCCTGCTGTTTATTTCATAGTTGGTACAGCAATGGTGTATCCAGAGGAGGCGGAGCCTAAACAGGGCCGCATCATCGTCTTTCACTATACAGACGGTAAGAGTGCTAGAGCAGAAGTTGAAATAATGTCAGGTGAAGTGTGATAACATTGTCCTTTATACACAAGAACTGATGTTTTCAAACATGTTGTTAAAGATGAGGCAACACGCAGTTTCTGCCAATCTCATATTAATCTTGAGTACCTATACAGTAGTATTGCATACTTCATACCTTTGAAGATTATTTCGTTTGATCAGATTTATAAATTTAATTGAAAAAGACAAGCACCTGGAGGAGTGCGGGGGGGCGGAACTACACCACGAGCACACAACAAATCATTGCATTTATTCACTATAAGTTTGTGTTGTTTGCGTACACGCCGATTGCAAACTAAACAGACATATGACTCAGTTTGACTTACCGCGTGCGGTTCATGTCCGGCATCTTTTATCTCTGGGACCGCTCGGTCTATTTCAAATCATCTCCAAATCCAGCATTATATCCACTGTTTATATAACACTCATCACTGAAATCCAGTGAGCAAACAAAGACAGCTAAACTTCCGTCAGCCGATTGAAGCGACATTGATGAGCGTGCTCTATCTCACGCTGGCTGGATGACACCTGGGCGTGCTTTAAGGGGAGAATTGTCCAATGAGAGACTAAGAACCCTTGTTAGGAAATGGGAATCAATGTTTGAAAAAAACTTTTCCTGTAAGAACCCTGGCGGAGTGAATCAACCACAGAAATGCGACGTCATATGTTCAGCTCGTTTTTTTGACGTGTTGACCATGTTTAGCTTGAAGCCAGCATGTTTAACAGTGTAAAGTCAGAATGCATGAAATATATTGTCACCTCCACTTTAAGGTGGTATATAATATAACATTGTAAAGTGTAAAGTGGGGCAGTCGTGGCCTAATGGTTAGAGGGTTGGACTCGTAGCCAGAAGGTTGCCGGTTCGATCCTCAGGTCCAGCGGGTAACGATTGAGGTGTCCTTGAGCAAGGCACCTAACCCCTACTTGCTCCCCGGGCGCTGCAGCGATAGCTGCCCACTGCTCTGGGTGTATGTGTGTTCACCACTTGCTGTGCGTGTGTTCACTACTCTCTGGATGGGTTAAAAGCAGAGATAAATTTCGGATATGGGTCACCATATCTGACAAAAACAGGTCACTTTCACTTCACTTTTCTTTTCTAAGTCATTAGTATCTTGAATGGCTTCTTAACTCTTTCCCCAACAAATGAGGCTTGCCTTGTTTTCAATGATCTCCAGGGTGTTTTGGGACTGTGGCGCTGGATGACCTTGTGAGCTAATAAAAGGAGTAGTTCACTTTAAAATCAGGCTTTTTTTTTAAGTGAAATACTCCTCAAAACATATTTGTCATTGCGTAATATTTGAGTTGCAGCTTTAAGCTCTTTCCCTGCCAAACACGGAGTTATCGGTTCTCTCCCAAACATGGCCAGCAATCTGTGTTTTCACTGTTGTACAGCAGGTGGCGCTGCTACACATTTTCTGAAAGACCACAGTATCTCTGAATCTAGAAACTGTAAATGTTTAATCATTTTTTTAATCTTTGCTCTGAATCTGACATGGGAGAAGTCTAAATAAAATGTTGTCATGTTGATGAAATCTACCCACATTTAACAGGTTATAAAATAGAACCAATGAAGATAGAAGAACGTTTTGTTTGTTTGTATTGTTTAAAAGCAGAGACCCTGTTCTTTGATTTGATATATTGTTTGTCCATATATTCATTAATAAAAATGTACTGGGAGCAAATTTGAGGGAAAAATATCAAATATATATAATATATAAAGCTGGCACTTGCTGGCAACTTCTTTTTTAAGTCTGGATGGAAAAGAGTTCAGATGCAGTTTATAACTGCGACACCTTAAAGAGAAGTGATTTTTTTTGCTTTTACACAGCCTGTCTGGCTAACAGTGTGGCCATTTTCAGATAAACTGTGTTCATGTTTTTATATCTCGACAGTTAGGGAAAGCGAGTACTGACCACATCGCTATGTGCTTCTGAAGAAAGCTACTTCGATAGTTAGCTGCTAAGTTAACTAACAGTTTTTGCGCGCCCCTGCGTGTGTTCACTGTGAACGGCAGATGCTTTACCTGAACAACTCAATACAACAATAACCACTATGAATATATAATATAATACAGCTGCGGTAGGGATGTGCTCTCTGTTAATTTAAAAGGTGTTTTATTTTTAGATTTACATTTAGTCATTTAGCAGACGCTTTTATCCAAAGCGACTTACAAAGAGTTAGGGAGCAACAAGCAATATGTCATACAGGAGACATAATACATTAGGTTCCAATACAAAGTTACTGGTTTCAACTAAAGCTAGACCACTACCTGTTGAGAGAAAGGGTTCTTTTTTTGTCAGGTATTCACAGAAGAGTTGGGTTTTAAGCAGTTTTTTGAATGTTGTGAGAGATGTGGTTGAACGGACAGAGTTAGGAAGAATGTTCCACCAGGAAGAAGTTGTGGAGAGAGATGAAAAGGGGTGTCACATGAGCCCTTTTGGGGTGTTGGAGGACGAGGCATGCTGCTGCGTTCTGAACCAGCTGGAATGGTTTGATAGCCTTTGCAGGAAGACCAGCAAGGAGAGCATTGCAGTAGTCCAACCTTGAATTAGATCCAATCTAAATGTTTACATTAAGTGTGTTTATTACAATCCTAAATAAATGTTCATTCAGGTGGTTTTGTTGTGTATTTCCAGGTAAACTGCAGACGGTTGCGGAGAAGGAGGTGAAAGGAGCCGTTTACTCGATGGTGGAGTTTAATGGCAAACTGCTGGCCAGCATCAACAGCACGGTCAGTTTACTGGTGCTGTGACGTAACGCTTCATCTGTTCCTAAAGTCCATGTCCTATACTGACTCTCTGTTTGTGTGTGCACAGGTGCGTCTGTACGAGTGGACAGCAGAGAAGGAGCTGCGCACTGAGTGTAATCACTATAATAACATCATGGCCCTGTATCTGAAGACTAAAGGAGATTTCATACTGGTGGGCGACCTGATGCGCTCCGTGCTGCTGCTGGCCTATAAACCCATGGAGGGAAGCTTTGAGGAGGTCAGTATTCCTGCAGTCAATGGTATTAATGTCTATGAATTCTCCATTTCTAAGTTCGCGCTATCTTCATTTCATCAGATTGCACGTGACTTTAATCCAAATTGGATGAGTGCTGTTGAAATCTTAGATGATGACAACTTCCTTGGAGCAGAGAACGCATTCAACTTGTTTGTCTGCCAAAAAGACAGGTAACGTCGTTTTCTTATGTGTTGTTGCTACATAAATGCTATCTTGTTTTTAATAACACCTGAGTTTTAGGGGTCATATGGCATGAATAGATGTTTTTCTGTGTCTTTGGTGTGTTATAAGTTGCTCATGCATGAAATGAAACTGACAAAAGAAATGAAAGTGTGGGAACAAAAGATGCATTCTTTCTAAAAGCGAATGCTCATCCAGACCTGCCTGAAACACCTCGTGTTACCCCACCCCCACAAATCTACATCAGTTGGTGGTATGATTTGACTAAAATGCCCAAATGTATACTCAAGTCAGCTTACTGGTCTGTAACTTGTGTACTTCAGACTGGAGCGGGTGGTCTGACAGTAGCCCTGCCGCTCGTGACATCTTGTGACATCATACAGTATTCGCGTGCACTCAGTTCCATGTACTTAACTTGTCAAAGTATGATCTGTGCATCCCGGCCACGAGTGCCCCTTCTGAGAGAACGTCAGCTTTCGTGGGCGGAGTTTGGAGGACAGACGTTAACTGAAATGGTTGTCAGCCAGAATTGCTTGCCTTGCTTGGACGTTTTTTTTCTTTAAATCATTTTGCAATGTAGCCTATAATAATCCAACAGTTTTCGTTTATTCATATTTTAGTTTATAATGTTAAATGACATGTTTTAATGAAGATTTTCGTTGTAGGCTCACAGAGTACAGTACATTTTTTCAGCAGTCAGTTATAGACCCAATATAGTCTATTCAAGAAGGGAAAAGGCTACATTTTTTATTTGAATTTAGCCTACTTGTTTTGATCAATTTTATTTTAAGTTATATTGTATGATATTGAAAAGCAAGACAAAATATAAAAAGCACATTTTTATCTTTTAGTTTGTGCAATAGTCATAAAATTTCCCATATAAATAGAAGAAATGCAAAAAGCCATATTCGGTATTTAGCCTTCGGCCAACTGTTTTATTTTTATTCAGCCACAGCCAAGAATTTTCATTTCAGTGCATCCCTAGTAGGAGTACAGAATAACTTGCACTACATTCTTTCAGCAGTCAGTTATAGGCCTAATATAGGCTATTCAAGAAGGGAGAGGGCTCAATTTTTGTTTTAATTGACTTTGTTTTGCTCAATTTTATTTTAAGTTATATTGTATTTTATTGAAAAGCAAAACAAAATATAAAAATCTCATTTTGACCATTCAGTTTATGCAATAGTGGAAAAATGGCTAAATAAATAGAAGAAATACAAAAAAAACATATTCGGTATTTGGCCTTCGGCCAAGAGTTTCTTTTTTAATCGGCTTCGGCCAAGAATTTAAATTTTGGTGAATCCCTAGTTTAGCGGTTAATGCGCAATCCAGTCATTTATTTAGATCAGTGGTTGAGTTACATTCAGGCTGCTTCAAGACGGGTTTATATGTTTAGCAACGTTAGCTGTGTAGTTCTATAAAATACCTTTATCAACACAGCAGCTGCAAGACCTGCCAAACCCGCCACAAAACATTCAGCTCTCCTCAGTATTGCATGATGTTTTTAAAGAACACGTGCAATGTCATCAGGTTTATTTAAAGCTGGTGTGGTATAACAATCTGTCTTGTGAAATCTGAAATGTGCACTGTTGATAGTGTTAACATTAGACAATTAGTTTGCACACCTATGTAACCGTTTGCTTCAGTGCTTTTATAACTTCAAAGCTCTTCATTATTTACGCATACAGTGAGGGAAGTAAGTATTTGATCCCCGAGAAAAACATAACTTTGTACTTGGTGGAAAACCCCTTGTTGGCAAGCACAGAGGTAAAACATTTCTGATAGTTGCTCACCAGGTTTGCCCATGTGTCTGGATACATTTCGTCCACTCCTCTGTTAATCTTTAAGGTTTCTTGGCTGTTACTCAGCAAATTGGGAGTTTTATCCTCCTTCACAGATGTTCTATAGGACTAGAGGCTGACTAGGACATTTAATATGCTTCTCCTTTAGCCACTCTTTGGTTGTCTTGGCGATATGTTTTGGGTTTTTGTCATGTTAAGTGATCTAGTTAAGGGGAGGAGGTTCTCGTTCAAGAGTTCACGGTACACTGGCCCGTCCCTCAGCCCCTCAATGCGGTGAAGTCATCCTGTGCCCACAGCAGAGATAAAAAGCCCTGAAGCAGAATGTTTCAACACTGTTCTTCCCTGTAGGGATGGTGTTCTTGTGGTCATAGTCAGCTTTTCTCTCCCTCAAAAAACGGAGAGTCAATTTTCTTCCTGTTTGACCACTGCACTTTCTCCAAAGCCTTTTCTGAATGATTTTAATGTTCATTGTCAAACTTCAGACGAGACAGACCGGCCTTCTTGGGCAGGAGGACCTTGCGGGTGCCTCAGGATTTCAATCTATTGTGTCATTGCGTGTTACCAATGGTTTGCTTGCTAACTGTGGTCCCAACTGTCTTAAAATCATGAACAAGCTTCTTCCATGTAGTTCTGGGCTGATCTTTAACCTTTCTCATGATCATCTTTAGTCCATTGGGGAAATCTTACAGAGCGCTCCAGAACAAGGGCATTTGGTAATTATTGTGTATTTCTTCTATTTTCAAATAATCACACCAACAGTTGTCTCCTTCTCACCAAGCTTCTGTCTGTAGCCTATTCAAGGTTTGTTCAGATCTACAATCTTGCTCCTGACATCCTTTAAAACCTATTTAGTGTGGACCATGGTGGTGGAGATGTTGAATAGAAGATACAGATTCTGTTGGCAGACATCTTTTATATACATTACAAGCTGATTTAGGAGTACTTTCTTAAAGTGACAGGACTAATCTGTGGTCTATATAGGCACATAACTAATCTGTGGAGCCAGAATTCTTGCTAGTTGGTAGGGGATCAAATACTCATTTCACTGACTGAAATGCTAATCAATTTATAACCATCCATCCATCCATCCATTTTCTTCCGCTTATCCGGGGCCGGGTCGCGGGGGCAGCAGTCTGAGCAGGGATGCCCAGACTTCCCTCTCCCTAGACACTTCCTCCAGCTCTTCCGGGGGGACACCGAGGCGTTCCCAGGTGTGATGGATCTGCCATGCCTTAGCAAATCACAACCAAAATATTGATTCCATTGCCACAAAACCAGGGAGCAAAGTAGTCTTCAAGTGTGACAGTTTTTATTAAATCCTGCTTACGCAAGATAAAAAGTGATCAAGCCTCATCAGAGAGGAAAAAGATGCAAAAATTGTATTCCATTCCAATTAGATCATAGGAAAGATCTGGTACACACAAAAAAGGACTCATTATGCGTTAGCCTCTCACTAACAGAGGACAAAAATCCAGCATCACCTTTCTCAGGGTACAAGTAACTCCCTCTAGACAAAACATACACTGAATTTATAAGAGGTGGCCAGCACCATGAAAACAAAAAGGGGAGACAAAACAATACAAATTTTCACAACAATAACAACACAAACCCTGAAATGAACACAATACATTTAACTAAACTTAGAGCCATGGATAAACTTTAGTCAATGCAAAAATAATTATATTAAACAAACTCACATTGATCAAGACATCACATTTTCCAATGTCCCCTCTAATACTTGAAAGTTGGTGCAGTCTCATTTCCTTAGAATTCCCATAAAACAGATCAACTTCCTGTTTGAATCTCTTTGTCTCTAGGCTGGTCCATTCCAACAACACACCAGGTATTAAACATTTCAAGTCATCTTAACTATAAAATGAACTTTAACAATTTGAGCTAAGTTTTTATAAATCACATTCTAGCCACAGAGAAATTTTAACTGGTTTTAATGTTTTTATCTTAAGCCACATAACTAAGCCCGTGCACTGACTCAGTACAATGACAAAATAAAAGATCTTAAACCAAACCAATGTAGTAATGTCCTTTTTCTATCAATCAATGCAAAGATAATGGTATCAGAATTGTGTGGCCCAAATCCCGGCCATCACACCAGGCCAGCCGGGAGACATAGTCCCTCCAGCGTGTCCTAGATCTTCCCCGGGGTCTTCTCCCGGTGGGACATGCCCGGAACACCGTCCCGGGAAGGCGTCCAGGGGGCATCCGGAAAAGATTTCCGAGCCACCTCAGCTGGCCCCTCTCGATGTGGAGGAGCAGCGGATCTACTCTGAGCTTCTCCCGAGTGACCGAGCTTCTCACCCTATCTCTAAGGGATCGCCCGGCCACCCTGCGGAGAAAGCTCATTTCGGCCGCCTGTATCCGGGATCTTGTCCTTTCGGTCATGACCCATAGCTCATGACCATAGGTGAGAGTAGGAACGTAGATTGACCGGTAAATCGAGAGCTTTGCCTAGCGGCTCAGCTCCTTCTTCACCACGACAGACCGGTACAGCGACTGCATTACTGCAGAAGCTGCATCGATCCGTCTGTCAATCTCCCGTTCCATCCTTCCCTCACTCGTGAACAAGACCCCCAGATACTTGAACTCCTCCACTTGAGGCAGGAACTCTCCACCTACCTGAAGTGAGCAAGCCACCCTTTTCCGACTGAGAACCATGGCCTCAGATTTGGAGGTGCTGATTCTCATCCCAGCCGCTTCACACTCGGCTGCAAACCGTCCCAGTGCATGCTGGAGGTCCTGGTCTGATGGGGCCAGCACGATGACATCATCCGAAAAGAGCAGAGATGAAATCGTGTGGTCCCCAAACCCGACGCCCACGCCCTCCGGCCCCTGGCTGCGCCTAGAAATTCTGTCCATAAAAATTATGAACAGAACCGGCGACAAAGGGCAGCCCTGCCGGAGTCCAACATGCACCGGGAACAAGTCTGACTTACTGCCGGCGAACCAAGCTCCTACTCCGGTCGTACAGGGACCGGATAGCCCTTAGCAAAGGGTCCCGAATCCCATACTCCCAGAGCACCCTCCACAAGATGCCGCGAGGGACACAGTCGAAGGCCTTCTCCAAATCCACAAAACACATGTGGATTGGTTGGGCAAACTCCCATGAACCCTCCAGCACCCTCGAGAGGGTATAGAGCTGGTCCTGTGTTCCACGACCGGGACGGAAACCACACTGCTCCAGTACCCTGGCATAGACTTTCCCGGGGAGGCTGAGAAGTGTGATCCCCGATAGTTGGAGCACACCCTCCGGTCCCCCTTCTTAAAAAGAGAGACCACCACCCCGGTCTGCCAGTCCAAGGGCACTGACCCCGACCGCCACGCGATGCTGCAGAGGCGTGTCAGCCAAGACAGCCCCACAACATCCAGAGACTTGAGGTACTCCGGGCGGATCTCATCCACCCCCGGTGCCCTGCCACCGAGGAATTTCTTGACTACCTCGGTGACTTCAGCCCGGGTGATGGGTGAGTCCGCCTCCGAGCCCTCGGCCTCTGCTTCCTCAATGGAAGATGTGACGGCGGGATTGAGGAGATCCTCGAAGTATTCCTTCCACCGCCCGATGATATCCCCGGTCGAGGTCAACAGCTGCCCCCTCCACTGTAGACAGTGTTGGTAGGGCAGTGCTTACCCCGCCTGAGGCGCCGGACGGTTTGCCAGAATCTCTTCGAGGCCGACCGATAGTCTTTTTTCCATGGCCTCACCGAACTCCTCCCAGGCCCGAGTTTTTGCCTCCCCAACCACCCGGGCTGCAGTCCGCTTGGCCTGTCGGTACCTGTCAGCTGCCTCGGGAGTCCCACAAGCCAGCCAGGCCCGATTGGAGTCCTTCTTCAGCTTGACGGCATCCCTTACTTCCGGTGTCCACCACCGGGTTCGGGGATTACCGCCTCGACAGGCACCGGAGACCTAACGGCCACAGCTCCGAGTGGCTGCGTTGACAATGGAGGTGGAGAACATGGGCAGTGTTGGCCTGCTCACCGGGAGACTGCATTCATTCATTTATTTATTTATTTAGAAATTAGATATTATTTATTAGAATGATCTTACTCGTTGTATGAATACCATGCACTGTGCTGTGTTTTAACTTTTCTGTTTTTCCTGTTTGCCCCTGTAAAGCTGCTTTGAAACAATACACATTGTGAAAAGCGCTATATAAATAAACTTGAATTGAATTGAACATGGTCCACTCGGACTCAATATCTCCAGACTCCCTCGGGATCTGGTCGAAGCTCTGCCGGAGGTGAAAGTTGAAGATCTCTCTGACAGGCGATTCGGCCAAACGTTCCCAGCAGACCCTCACAGTACGTTTGGGTCTGCCGAGTCTGTCCAGCTTCCTCCCCCGACATCGGATCCAACTCACCACCAGGTAGTGATCGGTTGACAGCTCCGCCCCTCTCTTCACCCGAGTGTCCAAGACATACGGCCATAGGTCAGATGAAACAACCACAAAGTCGATCATCGACTGCCATGTGCACTGATGGACACACTTATGCTTGAACATGGTGTTCGTTATTGCCAAACTGTAACTAGCACAGAAGTCCAATAACAGAACACCACTTGTGTTCAGATCAGGGGGGCCGTACCTCCCAATCACGCCCCTCCAGGTGTCACTGTCGTTGCCCACGTTGGCGTTGAAGTCCCCCAGCAGAACGACGGAGTCCCCAGTCGGGGCGCTTTCCAGGACCCCTCCCAGAGTCTCCAAGAAGGCCGGGTACTCTACACTGCCATTTGGCCCATAGGCGCAAACGACAGTGAGAGACCTATCCCCGACCCGAAGGCGCAGGGAAGCGACCCTCTCGTTCACCGGGGTAAACTCCAACACATGGCGGCTGAGCTAGGGGGCTATAAGCAAACCCACACCAGCCCGCCGCCTCTCACCCTGGGCAACTCCAGAGTAGTGAAGAGTCCATCCTCCCTCGAGGAGTGTGGTTCCAGAGCCCAAGCTGTGGGTAGAGGTGATCCCGACTATCTCTAGTCGGAATCTCTGAACCTCACGCACAATCTCCGGCTCCTTCCCCGTTAGAGAGGTGACGTTCCATGTCCCTAGGGCTAGATTCCGCGTCCAGGGATCGGATTGTCGAGGCCCCCGCCTTCGACTACCACCCGATCCACTTTGCACCGGCCCCTTACGGTCCCTCCTGTAGGTGGTGGGTCCACGGGAGGGTGGCCCCACGTCGCTCCTTCGGGCTGAGCCCGGCCGGACCCCATGGGGGAAGGCCTGACCACCAGGTGCTCGCATACGAGCCCCAACCCCGGGCCTGGCTCCAGGGTGGGGCCCCGGCTGCGCCATGCCAGGCGACATCACGGTCCTCGAATTTGTCGTCATCATAAGGGTTTTTGAACTTACCCTTTATACAATTTATAACCTTTATATAAAAAAATCCCCTGATTTTATTATATTCTGTCTCTATCAGTTAAAATTAAGCTAATATAAAAATGATAGACCCTTCATTTCTTTGTAAGCAGGTAAACTTACAAAATCAGCAGGGGATCAAATACTTATTTCACTGACTGTAGTTATGTTTTTTCAGTTCTGCTTTGAAACTCATGCGACTAATTTGATGTTGTTTTAAAGCGTCTGTTTAAGCATCTAATTATTTCAAAGTATTTTTTGCGTCTGCTTATGAACTTTCAAAGTAACTTGGTAATGCCATGAGATGGATGCTAAGCATCTTCCCTGGGTAATTCTGCTCTTTGTGAAAAAGGTGGATACTTGAGTCAGAAAATATTCTATAGTGCTTTATACTATTTTCACTTGTAAAATGCCTCCGAACAGCTCTTCTCTATAGGACTATATTGATGTTTTAGCTTTGGCTTGAAGTTTTGGTCAGTACAATAGTGGGACAAGAACTAAGAAATAAGGACGCTGTGAAATTGCTACTGGATGTCAAGCTTCACTTTCTCAGAATAATGAATGTTTAATTATTCAGGTGTAATCAAGACATGTCATGAAATAGAGATGAATGCTCACATAAGCAGATTGATTCTGTCATTTCTAAAGGTGATGTAATGAATGTAAGATGAGGGACTAATCTGATTCTATTGTGATTGTCTGTCCACCAGTGCGGCAACTACAGATGAGGAGAGACAGCACCTGCAGGAGGTCGGCTTGTTTCATCTGGGAGAGTTCGTCAATGTGTTTTCACACGGATCTCTGGTTCTACAGAACCTGGGCGAGAGCTCTACTCCTACCCAGGGTTCTGTGCTCTTCGGCACTGTTAACGGAATGATTGGTAATCCTTTTCACTTCCATTGATTCAAATAGTGTTTTTTCATAGTTTTTCAATGTTGCAAAGCAGCAATATGTTCATTTGTTCTAAATAACCATGTAACAACACTCTTTTTATGAAGTTTACTTGAGGTCCGGCTCGCGTTTAATTGGCTTTGTGTTTTTGTCATGATAAATTGGACCAATTAAATCTTGAAATCTAGCTTTGACGCAGGTCATTATTTTACATGGCCATATTCCGTCCATATTAAGATAAGGTTATATTTGTCTTTACATTATGGTAAACGATTCAATGTAGAAAACCAAAAATCTCGAAAAAATGACCTGAGCTGGGCCCAAATAATTACTTCATGATAACTTACTTACCCACCCTCCTCTGGTATGAGCCACTGAATGTGCTTGTGTGGTTTCAGGTTTGGTGACGTCACTTTCAGAGAGCTGGTACAGTTTACTGCTAGACCTCCAGAACAGACTCAACAAGGTCATCAAGAGTGTTGGCAAGATTGAGCACAGCTTATATCCTTGAACTGAAGCTAAAGTCCGTTTACAAGAAGTTGTGACATGTCTGCAATGCCTCTGGGCAGTTATTTACTTCATAGCTAAACAACAGTCCTATCTCCTTGAATGGTTGAGATATTTCTCAAATTGACCTGAGATCTGAATTTAACGGCATATTTCAAATTAACGATTGAACCTGATATGGACTGAACCATAGCTTTACTAAGCTTAAAAAGCACTAAAGTGCTCACTTTTTTCAAGGTTGCTTCAGCTACTGTGAATGCGCACAGGGTGGCAAGCGGCTCACGTAATTTCAACCCCATAGATATCGTCAGTTTTCAGCAAAAAAAGTCAGAAAGATTCAATCCTCCATCGCTAGATGGCAGTAGCGCATCTTGTTAATATATACAGTATTATCTTTGCTAAAGTCTGACCGGACAAATATTACAGACTTAAATTGACAAAAGTGTGGATTTAATTTTTTTCCCATGTTGGAGTCCTTGACTTCAGTGATACTTGGAGGTCATTCCATACAGAGCGCAAGACTGAGCAAGCCACAGGGTTCATAGATGGAGATCTTATTGAGAGCTTCCTGGATTTGGGTCGTGCCAAGATGCAAGAGGTGGTCAGCACACTGCAGGTAACATCATTACGTCTGTTTTATTTCGCTTTCTAAAATGACGGCACATCAAAAATCCCACATGATGTTTGGTTTCATAAGGTCAATTTGAAATCTGTGTGAATTTTTGTTGTTGTTCCAGATTGATGACGGTAGTGGAATGAAGCGGGAAGCTACGGTGGACGAGGTCATTAAGATTGTAGAGGAGCTCACGCGGATCCACTAACCTGCCAGAGCGTCACAGATCTGTACATAACTATAAATAAATCAGAGAATGTGAAGGGTGTGCGTGCGCTTCTCCATGAATTCTCCCGTCACAGCTCACACACCAAGCACATTTGTGTGTTTTGTTGTATGAGCATCAAGATATTGAGTCGAGGGAATATCCTCGTTCTCAGCACTGTTGTGATTTTCAGTAGTTTTAGTGAAGCGTTTGTCATTATGTTTCTCTGTTCGTTTATTTTAATAAAGTTTGCTTCAATACATTTGGCTTGATGTGTTTTATAAAGTGTGTATGGGATTTGTCTTAAATCAGGACTAGGCCTTAGTTAAATTGGGGTATTTAAGTTGTTTTTAAATACTTAATTTACAATAAACTTTTTTGGTGTGCATCTTGAGACAAAACACTCACATTGCTATATTTTAAAATGAGAGTGTAAACCGTTTTGGATTAAAGGCTGGAATACACTTCAAGACTTTTCCCAGATTTCCAGTCTAGACTAGTCTGCAGATTTTATCACGTAGTTTGTGATGGCCTGATTTTCTCTGCAAAATTTCAAAAAGTCTGTAGTTGTGGGATGTGTAGTTATTCAAAAAGCGGTCCAGATTTTAAAAGCTGTGTAGTGTATTCCAGCCTCGAGACACCTCTAACATTTAAGTTAGCCTTCAGGCTTGAGGCCTGTCTGGGACATCAGCCCTAGAGTTTAGTGCATTAAAAAGCTAGCTACTACACAAACTCCTGTTTATATACTGTACTATATACTTTACATGTGTAGATTTTAATAGTAACATAGTTCAATCTATCTAGAAATGTTTGAGTGCCTCAGCTACCTTTGACTTGCTAGCTGGAGGCCTGCGGACACAACCATCTACCAGCTAGTGTTTTTCTGATGGAACTACCTAAGGTTTAGCCGTGTTAAAGCAGCTCTGTACCTAACGCAAATTCTGCTTGAAGATTAAATGATAATCTTCCCGGGAAGGCGTCTAGGGGGCATCCGGAAAAGATGCCCGAGCCACCTCAGCTGGCCCCTCTCGATGTGGAGGAGCAGCGGATCTACTCTGAGCTCCTCCCGAGTGACCGAGCTTCTCTCCCTATCTCTAAGGGATCGCCCGGCCACCCTGCGGAGAAAGCTCATTTCGGCCGCCTGTATCCGGGATCTTGTCCTTTCGGTCATGACCCACAGCTCATGACCATAGGTGAGAGTAGGAACGTAGATTGACCGGTAAAACAAGAGCTTCGTCTTGCGGCTCAGCACCTTCTTCACCACGACAGACCGGAACAGCGACCGCATTACTGCAGAAGCTGCATCGATCCGTCTGTCAATCTCCCCTTCCCTCACTCGTGAACAAGACCCCCAGATACTTGAACTCCTCCACTTGAGGCAGGAACTCTCCACCTACCTGAAGTGGGCAAGCCACCCTTTTCCGACTGAGAACCATGGCCTCAGATTTGGAGGTGCTGATTCTCATCCCAGCCGCTTCACGCTGCAAACCGTCCCAGTGCATGCTGAAGGATAAGGTTTGAAAGACAAACCGTTATAAGTGAAATTTTAATATTTGTGTAAGCAAGACATATTATAGAACATTCGGAGGGTTTTCTGTCAAGTTTCATTCAATAAAACTCATTGTCTTAACAGTGTGTTAGTGCTGGAAGTTTCTCTGTTCAAAGTTTGAGACCAAATAAAATCAGTCAGAAGATTTATGATCATCTAGTTGTCTGATGAGGAAAGTTATGACTCTGTAAGTGTTTTTATCAGAATGCATTATTGTCACTGAAAATGTAATCCTTTTTACACCTTAATCTTACAGCTTTTCAATGGCAATAATGAATACACATCCACACGATTGTAAAAGCTTTATTCATTACATCACAGCTCTATATATTCTTCTGTTTATAATCAGTTCTGTCATACTGACTGTTCATATTACAACCTCCACGTACTGGATTCTGCTTATTTGCTTTTCATAAAGTAGTATAGCCTTATACAACACTGCTTAAAACAGTTGTACACTACATTTTCGTATTATCGTAACATAAACGGATATATTTTTTTCCATTTCAAACACGTTTCATGTTGAAAAAATACTTTCAATGTCAGCCAAAAGTAGTATTCCCCAAAGGTGAAGAACTTGGTTGATTTTCTGTATCACATATCATACTGGAAATATAAGGTCAAGTGCATTGCATTGTGGGATATCTGCACGGTATCGTAGAAATCGTCTGGTATTATACATAAATACAAAAAAACTTCATATTTGAAGGAAATTGTGCTCATGTATTCTGTTAATATGCTCTCATACATGTCATTCTGTGTTAAGAGCAGAATGATGTGGGGCGGTTTCCCTGACAAGGATCAGCTTGAGCCAGGACTAGGCCTTAGTGAAATAAGGATATTTAATTCAACAAAAAATCATTTGTGTGAATCTTGAGACACCATCACACTGATTATATTTTGTGATATATTATTTAACAGTATTTATGATATGACAGTGTTAATTGTTATTCTGGAACTACGGGAATCCACCCCATGATGTTTCTCTTCAAATCTACACAGCTACAGCAGATCTCCACAGCTTGGGATTGCAGTGATTCCAGGAAGAATCTGGACAATATAAGATGTCTGAATGTCCTCGCAAATATCAAAGCAAGTGTACTGTAAGCAACTTTCACAAAATAAATGATGAAATCTTGCTAGCTTTAAAATAATAAAGTGTTTGAGGCTCGAGCGTCATTTGTTAAATATTTTAGAATGGATTGCAATGACATTCAGACCTTTCTTTTGAAGCAGGAGGGTTTTTTTCTCATCTGCCATTCAACTTTATATAAGCAAACGTTTTATTGACTGTAAAGTTTGCTATTTCCACTCTTTTCTCTGGTTTTATCACTGCATTGAATTTAAATTGAAAGTTCACCCAAAAAGGAAAATTCTGTCATTTAAACTCACCCGCTTGTCATTTCAAACCTGAATGAATTTCTTTCTTCCCCAGAACACAAAAGATGTTTTGAAGAAAGTTGTTAACCGAACAGCAGTGGCACCCACTCGCTTCTATTTTATAGTCACAAAACCAATGCAAGCGAATGGGTGCCAGTTAACAACAATCTTCAAAATATCTTTTTTTATTTTCAGCAGAAGAAAGTAGGTCATACAGACTTGAAATGTCAGGAGGGTGAATAAATGATGACAGTATTTGTTTACGTGTGAAGAGGGGTTGGAAAGACGTCCATATAATGGCTCCATTTCTCTGTGCTGCCTGTAGTGACCTTGTCTTGGGGCTACTGTAGATCATGAAGCTCACGTGTTGCTTTGTTCGTGCATTACATTTTTTTATTCTTAATTCTGTGCTCATTTCCACATCAGTACTCAAACATCTTTTCAAAATTTCTTCAAAAACTAACGTCATATTTTTAGAACGTGTACAAGTCAGAAATACAAAATTGTGTAATTAAATGTGAACTCAAGACCAATCAGAATAAATTTAAATGGATGTAATGCATATCATGAGTAATATGTATTCATACAAGTATAAAATAACACCATTGGTTATTCATCTGTCTGTCTCCATGATGAACACATGAATAATAATAATAATAATAATAATAAACCCTTCAGCCAATCAAGTGCGCTCCACATACTGCCAGTATATGACAAGAAGAGGACAGTTCTGAAGGATAACAACAACAGTACAAGTAAATGTCCTTATTCACAATAAAGATCAGTTTGTTTTAATTGACTCATTATACTGCTGCTATAAACATGGAGTTTATTTGAGTTTGTGGATCATTGTGAAATCCCCGTTGGCATCCCACATTGGATCGATGTCAATGAGAATGTTAGAATGTTGGTGTGAATTGGCCTTTACAGTGTTGCGTGTTGTTTGAGGATCTGAAATGATTTGGTCCTGTTGTGGCAGTGCTGATCTCAGTCGGGGTTTTATGCATAGAATGTGTCCACTTTCACTGCATGACAGAACATGGTCATGGAGAACACCAGACCCAGAATCTGAAAACAAACACACACACGTCACTTATTCAATAATCTGGAGACATATTGGTGTGTGTGTTTTTTGATGATATAGTTACACTAGGGAGATGTGTATGTGAAAATTATGTGTAAACAATCCAAATCGACGGTTGATACCTGTGTTAGAGCCAAACACAGAGCAAAAATCCAAAGAGCCACCAGATTTTCATGCAGCCAGCCCTTTACCCGCTCATAGCATGGCTGTCAACACACAAATGCACATTTCATGTTTTTGTATGTAATACAGAACATATGGTGGTGTCCCTCATTCTGTGGAAAAACTGAACATCAGTGAGTGCAGCTTTATATTGGTAAAGCTAAACAAATTCTTCCTGACACTGACACATATGACACTCTGCCACTTATAGATCATTTGTATCCTTGTGTAGTTCTGAAAAACATCATGTCAGACGTGTGTCCATTGTTGTCTAGTCAGATATCATGATATCTGAAGTCAACCAGAGCCATTGAGAAAGAGAGTCGTATCTTCTTCGTTGACTCCAATGGAACAGTTTTTCACAGTTTCAATAGTTCCTGGAAGTTACTAGTAACGCATGGAGCTGTGACTAAACAGACCAACTGAGGTCAACTTCTAACCCATTTAAAGACGAAAGCTATTTAATGAATAAAAAATGAAAGAAATAAAGCATTTAAAGAGAAAACATAACTTCCTGGAACTATCTGAAGGCTCCATGAATCACGTGACGCTCCAGAGTTTCAGACTTCCGTTGGCAGAACTCTCTCTCTCAATGGCTCTGAAGTCAACTAAGCTATTGATAACACAACAACGGCATGTGTCAAATCATTTCATCGCTCCGTCTGTGTTCTACTGAATCAATAGCTCACGTGGCACTGTGTTCTCTGTAGTAGTTCATTTAGAACATGTTTGAAACTCACACTTACACTAAACAAATCAAAAATCATTTACAAAAGTGTTCGAATAACGTGCTATAAAACACATGAAGATTGAGCGGTTCCACTGTGGCATCAATATGATCGATGACCGTATTACTTCAGTGTATTATTATATATATATATTTGAACTAGAATGAATGATGTAAGTAAACTATGTAGTTGTGGTCAAAAGCATAGATATTACTTATTGTCATCCTCTTCTTTTCTTTCAAAAAATGTAAACGTCTTCAGAAGATTTGAGCGATCATCAAACATGCATTTTGTTTTGTTTTCATTTAGTAATGCCCTAAACAAGCTATAAAAATACATTCTTACACACGGTTTGAACGTTTGTTTATACTTTATTGTTTTATACTTCACAATGTTGCCTAGATAATATATATTTTGTGATCATTCTTTATTTGTCTCTTGTTTGTACTGAGACATTAATCTGTCCACTGATCCAGGTCAGGCTAATTCTTTTCTTTCGAGCGTCTGTGTATCTGACCGTTGGCTCTGATAACAGCTGCAAACTTATGCAACACTCATGTAAACTTTTGAACAGAATCATCAATAAAATGATTATTTTGTCCACTGGGAAACATGTGAAAAGCTTCTAAAGGAGGTTACTAAATGGAAAAATAAGATTTTTGTGGCAAAACTGTTGTGTTTCTTACAGCGGTCCACCAGGTGCCAGGATTCTCCAGGCCGCAGTTATCGCTGTACTCCAGACAACACGAGTCCGGCACTCGAGTGGCATTGTACACATGAAACCAATCTGTGTGATTATTCACTCCACAGCAGCGAAACTACAACACAACACACACACAAACACACACAGATTAACTTCCACAAACGTCTTTTGTTTTCTTGTTATGCTCTCAGCGCTAACATCAACATTCTTCATGTTATTCGTTTGTGCTGGACTCAATGAACCTTTAGTTTGACATGAATACTGTTATCTTAACAGATATCTTTCAAAACAGATGAACAAATCTCAGAATTCTCCCCTCAAATGTATTGAAGCATAAGTCATACAGCTCTTGTTTACTGGTCGGATCAAAACTGCACAACGGAATAAAAAGCACTTACATCCGTTTGGACGATACTCCAGGCGTTGGTCAGGCCGATGTTTCCTTCTGTTCCAAATAGCTGTAGACCTTTCTTCAGATCACTCTGAGCATACAGATCAATCTAGAGCACACAAGGACCAAAAGCTTATTTGTCTGCCATGTAGGCTATTTGTAATATCTTGAGAAGGTGAGCTGTGTTGACGTGTATACTACTGTAAACATCTAATAACATTCTGTTTCAGAAGTGTCGACAGAAAAACAAATATCCACAGTGAGTAAAAGTGCCTCTACCGTAGTGAGTCAAGTACCGTTTTGGATCTCTATTTCCCTGATCTTCGCTTACGCTCATAAAAACCAATGCCATAGAAGAACCTTTGTTGGATCTGGTCAATTAAACATCCACAGAACCGCCAAATGTTCTTTTACGGATTATGAAAACAAGTCGGTTCCTAACAGGTTTTTTGGAGAATCCAAAAAGGTTCTTCTATAAATAATACCTTCTTTCATCCTTTATTTTAAGGGATGCATTGTATAAAATGACATTTTGCATCATAAACTGAAATCGTTGCCAAAGAGCTGAGATCTGACTAAGACTGAGCTCAGAGATGTTAAAAATACACTTCAGTTGTTCGTTAGAAAAATCAGGCTTCTTCAGATGGATATGAAGCGCTCAGATGGGACACAGAAACAGGACCCAGTGTGACATGAGATAAGTCATAATACCAGTGGACGGATTGAGCTTCTCAACACATGTCTCTCGATGTGTTAATGCTACGTGTTCACATGCTTGTCTCTCTGAGATCTGCCGAGTTCAAAATGAGACATATTCTGATTTCAAGAAATGCTGGGATTACTGGGTTTTGAGTTCTCAAACCAACAGCATATTAAACTGAACGCTTTCTTCAAAAGATCACTGAAGATGTACATTTATCACATTCAGAAATGGTTTAATTTGACACTTTTAGTCTTAAGTACCCTGACTCTCTGATGTAATGACTTGATGCCTTCAGACATGTTTCAGTCCATTATGTTTGCTAAAATAACAGAATCTCTGGCTGTTCTGTAACATCACATTTTCATTGTAGATAGATGTCTACTGTATACAGTAGATAAGACTTGACAGGTTGAGTAATGAAATGAAATCCGGATGCTAAAACACAGCAGCATGTACAGTGATAAATGACATACATATAACTGGCCTCGTTCTGAAAACAAGAGCAGACGTCATTGGCTGTGAAATCAATCTTCCACAAATGATTCAATGCAGCAGTTTACATAAAGGGTTACAGGGAAATGCATTTTGCTGGCGTTCTATGAATGATGCAAAACATGAGCTGTAAATGTGACTGAGCTCATGAATGAACAAAGATGAGCTTGTCATTTCTGCTGGCATAGAGGAACGTGTGTTTTGGTTGTGTGCGCGTGCGTGCGTGCGTGCGTATGTGTGCGTGTGTTGATGAGGAGCAGTTTTCGTGTTTAAGCATTGTGATGGAATCAGTATTTCATGTAATGAATAATGTATGATGGACTCCACCAGCGTCCTCATCTTTCTGCAGCTGCTGCTCAGTCAGCACGTGAAGCATTCTGTACCAGAAGAACATCCACCATCTCCATGAGAACAGAAGCTGTGCTGTATATCTAGTCCGAACTCCAAGAACTGTATCATACATGCTATAAACGCACATACATGTATATCCATGTTCGCTCTTTGGGTTTCAGCATTTTAAAGACATGAAGTGTTCCTACTGTAAGCACAGGGACGTTATTAGACAACAATTGTTTTTGATTGTAAATGTTTGGTTTTATCATGGAATGTACAGTGTTGTAATGTGTGATTATTTATGAGTTTGCTGCTGTATTTACATAAAACATATAAATATTGGGCTTTATCGTGTCACCAGCATCACATCGTTCGTTGTATATTTAGAGTTTGTTCGATCTTTAAATGAAACAGATTGTATTTGTACATTGGTTGTCTGGTTCTTTTTGTTATATAGAGGTTTTGGTCCACAGGAGGTGAATAAATGAGGACATGTTAATCTACGAGGACTGATCACAGATATACTGTATATAAGGCTCATCCTCATTTTATGGTGCACTACATTTAGACAAAAATATTCACAGAATTGAATATTGAAATCAATGGCTATATGCTTTCCAAAATATCATCAGATTGTATAGTTTTGACACAAGCCGTAAACAGTCAGAAGGCAAAGATAAAAACACAAAACATACACATCTACAACATTGATCAAATCCTCAGAGATAGGAAGCGATACAGTGTAGACTCAATCATCTTTAGTGTTTAATGAAAGCTTCACCTCAGGAGAATACAGGATCTGGGTCTGCTGTACGCATGAGGACGTGTTTGAAGTGCTTTGAGAAGTGAATGTGCATTAAATAAGCATCACATCAGGGTGCAGAACCGCTCCAAACACTTCTCACGACGGACAGCGTGCCAAACACGGAGGCATTTCAAAAACACATTATCTGCTTGTGCGTCCTCTCCTTTATACATCACCCGGAAAAACCTTCTCCGTTATTTCTTCCATAACAAGATGTAATGTAGTAATAAAATCATGAATAATAAATGGCAGAAATACATGAGGTACAGACTGCGCTTCTCTACATCAGTATGTTCTGTATAGCGCGTGTAGTACAGTGGACGTATGCTACATTTGCGGTGTTTTCATTGTCATGTGACCTGTTTGTTTGCTGATTTGTGATCACTTTCTTTCTTTTTTGATCGATTTTTCATCTGTATACTGTGTCCCGAAACAGAGGCTGGATCCTTCAAAACTGTCACTGAAAATGACATAAATTGTCATTTATTTTAAAGGTCAATTTTTTAGGATGATCTATTGATAGAAATGGTATGTCTAGGAGGTGTATAAAGAGCTTACACAATAAAGCGTTATGCTTTTATTGCCTTAGAAGGAGCTATTTCTGTCTACATACACCGGGGGTCCCTCTAAAATATACTGCAATTCACCATGTTCTGTCAGCCATCGTTGTGTTTCCAAAGGGAGGGGGAGGGGTGGAGCAGCCTAGCCGCTAGATATTACTGACTGGACCTTTAATAGCATATGACAGATTGCTGTTGACCAGTGGTTCCCTTTCTGTCGGTCTCTCGACGTTTTGTCGAAAACGACAGATGGGGTTCGCCCTTGAGAACCAATCAACTCTGACTTCTATAGAAAAGGCGAATGAAAATTGCATGCCGGTTTCCGCCCCCGGCTGTCCGGTATAAAAGGAAGCCGGCGTGCAGCATTCATTTACCTTTTGTTCTTCAGAGCCATCCCTCATGACTACGAACAAAACGAAAAAACTGTTCTCTTGGGTGCGGCACCCTCATCGAGGAGGGGAATGGACACGATCGCTGCGTTAGGTGTCTGGGCGTCCAGCACGCTGAAGCAGCGTTCGTTGAAACATCTTGCCTGCACTGCGGGCAGATTGTCACTCAGAAGTTGCGGTCACGGGTGGCTGTCTTCCTACAGGAACCAGCCACCATTTCGTCTGCTACTTGGGCCGTGACATCGGTGGCTACGGCCCCGAAGTCTGCCTGTATTAGCAGCGTTAGTGATGTGGTGACCTCTGCGAGCGTAAACCCGCCAGCCAAGTGCTCACGGGCCGATCGCACCCCGATTCGCTCTTCTGAACGTTCCCCAACCGGCGATGGCATACCGTCCGGATCCTCAGCCACGCACTCGGAAACGATGCGTGACATAGATGAGATGTCGCTCACAGCATCGGAGGGAGACTGGCATCCGACTCTGACGAATCCTAGCTCCACTCCCAGCGGTTAAACCAGCTCCGGCTCCCTTACTGCCCTCGATGATGAGGCAGCCAAAGGCTACGTCGAGATCCCCTGGGTGGAATGTGCACCCGCGGTGCACCTGTGCCGCAGGCGGCTACCACCTGGGGGAATCGGCAATGCCTACCGTCCAAAGCGTGTAGGACTTCGGCATCACTGGTGTCGAGGGATTGCGCTGCCGCGGGCCAGGCTGCCTCCTCTCTCTACGCCATGGCCATCCGCAGGTCCGCCAGGCCAAGGCGGACCTGCGCTGGGTCCCTGGGCCCTGGGTCGGGCGTTGTCCAGGAGACACACCCCCGGCTCTACCTTGCACAGAACAGTGACACCGAGAAAGTCCGCTTTCTTGATGCACCCATCTCGCAGGTTGGGTTGTTGGTAACACCGTTCGAGGACTGCGCTCAGCAGTTTTTGACGGTGAAGCAGACAGTGACAATTAGCCACATTTTTTCCGTGCCGCACCTCGGCCGCCTATAGGCCTCCGAGGTCCCGGAGGGACGCCTCCGAGCTTTGGGTAGAGGTCACCACCCTTCTGGCGAAACGGGTATCGAGTCCGTCCCTCAAAACCGAGATGTTCAGTGGGTTACAGCCCCGCACTTCATCGTTCCCAAGAAAAACGGCAGGTTGCACCCCGTAGGTCTGTGTACCCTTAACAAAGCACCTTCACAAGCTGCCGTTCAGGATGCTCACGCAGAGCATCTATCAGGTGTCAGGATTGGTTTCGTGGCAATCGACCTGTTCTCCCTTTCGGTCTGGCCCTGTCCCCACGGTCTTCACGAAGATCGTGGAAGCCGCCCTATCTCCCTGAGGGGAGGAAGGTGTGCGGGTACGAAACTATCTCGACGATTGGCTTATCTTGGCACACTCGCGAGATCTGTTATGTACACAAAGGGACCTGGTGCTCCGGCACCTAGATCGGTAGGGATTACAGGTCAACCTAGAGAAGAGCAAGCTCTCCCGAGTGCAGAGTATCCTCTTTCTCGGTATGAAACTTAACTCTGTCAATGACACATGACGTCCTCGACGGGGGTAATACCCCTCAGGTTGATGCACATGAGACCGCTTCCACACTGGCTACAGAGTCGAGTTCCGAGGACAGCGTAGCACACCGGCAGCAGGCGCATGGTGATGACGCCCTTCTGCCGACGCACTCTAACCCCTTGGTCTTCCATGACCTTTCTCTGAGCGGGGGTTCCCCTCGGGCAGGTTACAAGGCACGTCGCGGTGACGACGGACGCCTCACTGCAGGGGTGGGGTGCAACGGGCACGCAGTAGCGGGGCACTGGACGGGCCCCCGTCTGCGCTGGCATATCAATTGCCTAGAGTTGTGGGCTGTGCTGCTTGCGCTGAGAAGGCTGCGGCCTCTAGTGCAGGGCCAGCACGTGCTGGTCCGCCTGGACAGCACGACACCCGTAGCGTACATCAGTCGTCAGGGTGGCGTACGCTCACGACAGCTAACACGACTTACCCGACGCCTCCTCCTGTGGAGTCAGCAGGTGATCCGCTACCTGCGGGCCACACATATCCCAGGCGAACTGAACCAGACAGCCGACGAGCTCTCTTGTCAGTATACTCCTTGCGAGAGTGGCGAATCCACCCCTGCGCAGTCCAGCTCATTTGGGTGCTGTTCGGACAGGCACAGGTAGACCTCTTTGCCTCTCACGACACAACCCATTGCCCGCTTTGGTACTCCATGTCCGAGGCCCCCCTCGGTATTGATGCCCTTGCGCAAAGCTGATCGTGGGAAGGGCGTTCCCCCCCAGAAGCCTCCTTGCACAGACACTGTGCAAGGTCAGGGAAGAGGAGCACCAAGTGTTATGGGTTACACCGCACTGGTCTATCCGCACTTGGCTTCAGAGTTGATGCTCTGGACAGCGACTCCCCCTTAAACATTCCCCTGACAGAGGACATGCTCTCTCAGGGGAAGGACATGTTCTGGCATCCCAGATCAGACTCTGGAACACCCATGTCTGGTCTCTAGACAGGACGAGAAGATCCTGAGTTGGCTACTCCCCCTTTATGGCAGAGACCATCACCCAGGCAAGGGCCCCATCTACTAGGCGGTTACACGCCTCTAGACGGCGCCTCTTCTCCAGTAGAGAGCTAAGGCCTCCGTCCGTGAAAGGTTACTGGTCAGGGCTGTACCCATCTTTCCCCAAGAAAGCTCTGGAACCCCCCGACCACCACACTGGAAGGTTACAGTTTCGCGAAAGCATCGAGCTGACACGCCCAGGCCTGTTACCATCGCTTCGCTAGAGATTGTGACGCGATACAGCATTGTGGCGTTTTCCAAAGGCCACCCCATCTATCGTTCTCGACACAACGTCGAGAGACTGACAGAAAGGGAACGTCTTGGTTACGTCTGTAACCTCAGTGTCCTGATGGAGGGAACGAGACTTTGTGTCCCTTATGCCACAAACACGTATCTGTTCTGCTGCAGTCGTGAGAGGCTCTCAGGCTCTTCAGATCAAGAGGTAAATGAATGCTGCACTATAGAAAAGGCGAATGAAATTTGGCGAATGAAATTTGCATGGCTTTTCTATAGTAGTCAGAGTTGATTGGTTCTCAAAGGCGAACCCCATCTCTCGTTCTCGACACAACGTCTCGTTCCCTCCATCAGGGAACTGAGGTTACATACGTAACCAAGACGTTCTCATACTGTGATAAGGAAAGAAGAATGCATGGTGAGGATGCAGGAGCCTTTGAACTGGATGGCCCTTCATTGCTCTGCTTTCGAAGCCTTGGAAGATGGCACCCTCTGAATTGGCTTAAATTTGCCTTTCTTTCTGCATTATTGTCGCAATGACCTTTGAAAATGTTTTTGACCCAAAGGGTGTCATGCTGCCATATGTGTTTTCTGGATAACAGTCAAGACAAGCTTTGGCCTTGATACAAGAAGTTCAATCAAAATACCATTTGTCTCAAAGTGTCCTTCGGTGTAAAACAAATGACCTTTCCATTCAGTGCCCCAATCAGAGGACGGCACATTTACATTTACGCTTTTGGCAGACGATCACAGTGCACTCATGTTTTTTTTATCTTTATTTGCGTTCCCTGAGATCGAACCCCTGACTTTTATGGTTCTAGTGCAATGCTGTACCAGTTGAGCTACAGGAACAATCAACATTTTGCGTTCAAGATTTTCACTTCAGAAAAGAAATCATGTGAAAATCTTAACACATCTGGACAAGCTTCCAATCCATTTAGTTAAATACATACTGCATGAAGAAATGCAAAGGAGCTAGTCTATAGGAAAAATCTGCTTTCACAGGCCAGAGAAGCGTAACCTTGGGCTCCTATAAAATTTTATTAAGAGAGCAGCTGTGCTGAACAGACGACACATTACAATCTAAAGAACCAGAAAAATCAAAAGTCTTTTTACAATGTTTCTGCTCAGATATGTGGCTGCTGTACATCAGCCAAAGTCTAACAGGAGCTCTTCACACAAAACAATACGGTGAAAATGCTATATTCTATATATGTATCCTTCATTACTGGGATGGGCTGTGGTTATATATTGCTTTAATATCTTCTTTGCATGCTTTTCAGGATTCACAGTCATGTTTTAACCTTGTATACGTACCCAAAACAACTGAGACATTTCATTCACTTGTATTCTGATGCTCATGTTGAAGATGGACAGATTTTGGACTTACCTGATCTTGATAAGCAAAGAAGAGAATGATAAACAGAATCTCCA
The DNA here is from genome assembly GCA_029783895.1 of Triplophysa bombifrons. Classification (NCBI taxonomy): domain Eukaryota; kingdom Metazoa; phylum Chordata; class Actinopteri; order Cypriniformes; family Nemacheilidae; genus Triplophysa; species Triplophysa bombifrons. The sequence continues at coordinate 22,184,439 of CM056461.1, read as the reverse complement.
GGAACAGAAGCAGGAGCAACAGGATGAAGAACTGCAGAGAAACAACAACAGACAGCGGGTGAGGATACATGTGATATATAGCATGCGAGTGCGTTTCATCAGCCGTCTTGGAAATTGAATGAGCCTCTGAGAAGACCTTCTCATGTCCTGATTAAAATCAAATAAATAATGAAATAAAACGGACCAGAGCATCACTGTGATTTACCCACAATGCACCTGCTTTTCATGATTCTGTTTAAATGATTCATGGCTCCTCTGTCCCACTGTAATTTCATATTTAATGATGGCTTTGGTGAGTCACTGATCTAGTAATATCCCCGAAGTGACTCGATAAAGCTCTCAAGCTACTGTATATCACCTGATGTAATCATCTTCTTTCATCCGACACCTTAATCTCCAGTTCTTATCAGATGTACAAGAAAGGAGACTGAACACACACACATTCGCTAGGAAAAGAGTGAGAAGACAAACATCTGAACCCTGTTAAGAATCCAGCCAATAGATTCTGGATTCAATAGAGATTCTTCAGAAGAGCTTCACACGGCTACTCACGGAAATCAGACGGATGAGACCAAAGGTATTACTCATGTAATTGTGTTCCATACTCTTGAGCAACTGATGAAGGCTAACATGAGGACTGTTTTCGTTTGGTTTACTTCCACCTCACAGAATTCAAGGTCAGTGTGTGCTCTTCTTTCCAATGCGTTAAGAATCAAGAGTCGATTTCATTTAAGGAATCAACTCCTCATTGAGAGCCTTCATACGCAGAAGCCCTGCCCCTTAGATGATGTCGTTTGTCAACTTGATCACATTCGTTTCTTGTCTTAAACAGTGCATACTTCAGAAAAAACTCATGGTAGAAGTCTAGAGCTGTGAAATGACATCAAATATTCTGCGTCCATAAAAGTAAAAACTTTGTTTGCACACAATGCAGATATAATTACATGTATCCACACATTTAACAAATCACTTAAGTACGTCCGTGAAGAGAATGACATGTATATAAAGCTGAGTCTCACAACATTTTTATCTGGAAGTCTGTTTAAAGTTGTTAAAGCTCGGCAGATCATTTTCAACACATGTCTGCACTGCTTGCATTTAACAGTAATATTAATATGCATAGTATTCTTACATATTTTTAATACAATTTACAGATTATCAATCTCTATATTTCTCAAGTATTCTTGTGTACACTGAATTATTGTGTAACATTAAAAATTGTAATTTGACCTGTGCCATATTTTTGAAAACCGCTTTTAAATTAGATTATTACTGATACATTGGAATTGCAGGACAAGATCAACATATTTGGTTAAAGAGTACATAACTGGGGATCTTTAAGGTCCTACTTTGGTTTATGGAGTGTCCAACAACAAGTTTATTTACATAGAAGGTGTAAAAACAGTTATTCTTACCTAACTTCTTGACTGACTCACAAATGATTCGTTCTACTTGCCTAGTCTGATGTGAATTATCAGATGGTCTAGTCTGATGTGATTGGGCAGATTGTCTTGTCTGCTGTGATTGGTCAGATGGTCTCGTCTGATCTGATTGGTCAGATGGTCTAGTCTGCTGTGATTGGTCAGATGGTTTCGTCTGATGTGATTGGTCTACTACGAATGAGGCGCTTGAGCAACAGTGTTTGGGTGAGAAGAATGAAGTTTTTGCGGGCAGTCCTTGCAAAACGTCTGACTTCTTATATTCAAACACACCAACATTACACACTGCATGGCATGTCATTTACATGATCTCCTGTTATGTACTCTTTAAAGTTTTTGTTATAGAAACAATACATAATTAATACATGTAAAAAGAATATTGGAAATAATCACAGGAGGCTAGAACAAGTATTTCTCCTGAATTAAATGAAACTAAATGTGGAGAGGTTATGCAGTGGAAGTATTTATTTAGCTTTGAGAATAGTTATGAATGTGTGCATGATATGCACATTCTGGCATTTAAAGATGCTAAAAACCTCTTAAAATAGAGTATAAAATTAGCCAATTGTTAAAATACACTACATGAATAGTATGGATATGTAAAATGTATGTAGATTGTAGACCTTACTTGAAATAATCTTGATTCGGGACATTTGATTACGAATTAATTGGAAATAGTTGGATTAATTTGAGATATTAAAGATATATCATGTGTGTGTTGTTTTGTGGGTAAGCTCTGTTGCAGGAAAGCCTAACTATTAATAAATGCAATTATTGAACATTGGAATCTTTGTCCGAATTCCGTTGCTGTCACTTTTAAGCAATATGCCACAGGAAGTTAAAGATGCCTTGAAAGCAGGTTAGGTGATTCTTTCCAGAAACATTTTTCCTTTTCATTTTCCGGAGGTATCTTAAGCATTTTTAGATGTCAGTGTTCTACATGAACAACTAAAAGCACTCTCACAGTGAGTCACAGGTAAGGCAAGGCAAGGCAATTTTATTTATATAGCACATTTCATACACAGTGGCAATTCAAAGTGCTTTACATAGAAGAAATTAAAATAATAAAAAGAAATAAGAGTAATTAAAACAGTTTATAAAAATAAAATACAGTACAGTACAGACAGTCGGACGAACATTGGCACAGTGCTCATTCATTAAATGCATAGCTAAACAGATGCGTTTTGAGTCTGGATTTGAAAGTGACTATTGTAGGAGCACATCTGATCTCCTCTGGAAGCTGGTTCCAGCTGCGGCTGGCATAATAGCTAAAAGCAGATTCGCCATGCTTTGAGTGAACCCTTGGTATTTCTAGCTGATATGATCCTAGTGATCTGAGTGATCTGTTGGGTTTATATTCATTGAGCATCTCTGCAATGTATTGAGGTCCTAGGCCATTGAATGATTTATATACCAGTAATAATACTTTAAAATCAATCCTAAATTTAACTGGGAGCCAGTGTAAAGACCTGAGGACTGGTGTGATATGTTCATATTTTCTAGTTCTGCTCAGAATCCTGGCGGCAGCGTTCTGTATGAGCTGCAACTGTCTAATGGTCTTTTTGGGAAGGCCAGTGAGGAGTCCATTACAGTAATCCACCCTGCTGGTGATGAAAGCATGAACAAGTTTCTCTAAGTCTTGTCTGGAAACAAAGCATCTAATTCTTGCAATATTTTTCAGATGGTAGTATGCTGATTTGGTTATTGCTTTGACATGACTACTGAAACTAAGGTCTGACTCTAGTGTCACACCAAGATTCCTGACTTGATTTTTAGTTGTTTGACCCCTAGAGTGAAGGTATGCGTTCACCTTGAGAACTTCATCTTTGTTTCCAAATGCAATGACTTCAGTTTTGTCTTTGTTTAATTGGAGAAAGTTTTGACACATCCAATTGTTGACTTCATCGATGCATTGGCACAGGGAGTCATTGGGGCTGTAATCGTTAGGCGATAGGGCTAAGTAGATCTGTGTGTCGTCTGCATAGCTGTGGTAAGCAATTTTGTTCTTTCTCATTATTTGGCTCATTGGGAGCATATACAGGTTGAACAGGATTGGCGCAAGAATTGAGCCTTGAGGGACTCCGCATGTCATGGATGTCCACTCAGACTTATGATCTCCTATACTCACATAATAACCTCTCCCATCTAAGTATGACCTGAACCATTTTAGGACTATCCCAGAAAGCCCCACCCAGTTTTCCAGCCTGTCAAGAAGTATGTTATGATCGACAGTGTCAAATGCAGCACTGAGGTCGAGTAGTATCAGCACTGATAATTTGCCTGAATCAGTATTTAAGCGAATATCGTTTATTATCTTTATGAGCGCTGTCTCTGTGCTGTGATGTGGTCGGAAACCAGATTGAAAATTGTCAAAGTATCCATTCGCGCATAAGAATTTATTCAGCTGATTGAAGACAACTTTTTCAATGATCTTGCCTATGAAAGGAAGATTTGAGATCGGTCTATAGCTGCTTGATATGGTCTTATCCAGATTGTTCTTTTTCAGGAGGGGCTTTACAACTGCAGTTTTCAGGGAGTTTGGAAAACTCCCAGAGAGAAGTGAGGCATTTACCACTTCTAGAAGATCTGCTTCTAAACTGTTTAACACACTTTTGAAAAATGATGTGGGAAGTGTGTCAAGAGAACAGGTTGATGTTTTAAGGTGCTGTACGGTTTCTTCCAAAATTGTGCCATCAATTTCTTTGAAGTCAGACATAGTAACAACTTTCTCAGGTGGTTTGATTATCTGTCTAACCCCAGGGCAACTCAAGGATGTGCTGATCACCTTTCTGATATTATTGATTTTCTCACAGAAGAAAGAAGCAAACTCACTGCACTTGTTGTCTGAGAGCATTTCACTGGGAATCTGGTTTGGCGGGTTTGTCAGTCTCTCTACAGTAGCAAAAAGAGTGCGTGTGTTGTTTAAATTACTGTTTATAATATTTGAGAAGAAAGTCTGTCTAGCTTTGCCTAGTTCCATATTAAAAGCATGTAGGCTGTCTTTGTAGATGTTATAATGGACTACAAGTTTTGTCTTCCGCCATATGCGTTCTGCTTTTCTGCATTTTCTTTTCATATTTTGCACTGCTGTTGAGTTTCTCCAAGGTGCTTTTTGTCTGCCACTCTTCTTCCTGACTTTCACAGGAGCAATATCATCAATTACAGTTTTACCTTTGAGTTAAAGGAATCAAGGAGAAAATCAACAGAGTCTGCAGATATGCTTGGTGTTAAGGATATAGCCTTCATAAATAGTACACTAATGTTCTCATTTAAGCATCTCTTCTTGACAGACACAGATCTAGCTTCAGTGGCAGGAGAGATCAATATATCAAAGAAAATACAGAAATGATCAGACAGTGCTAAATCCTTGATAACAATCGATGAAATGTTTAGACCCTTACTGATAAGTAAATCTAGAGTGTGCCCATGATTGTGTGTGGGTGCATGTACATGCTGAGTAAGATCAAAAGTTTTTAAAACAGTATTGATTTCTTTTGCCATATTGGTTTCTGCATTATCTATGTGGATGTTAAAATCTCCAGCAATGGCAAAACAGTCAAACTCTGAGGTAATTGTCGATAACAGTTCTGTAAAGTCCTCAGCAAAGGCTGGAGAGTATTTTGGAGGCCTGTAAATAATGATAAGTAAAATGCGTGGAGCACCTTTTAACACAATACCCAGATATTCGAAAGACAAGTAATTCCCAAATGATTTTTGCTTACATTGATAGATATCTTTAAAAAGAGCAGCTAGACCCCCACCTCTCTTAACAGCTCTGCAGACACTCATAAAAGTAAAGTTAGGGGGGGCTGCTTCGTTTAGGATTGTTGCACTGCAGCTGTCTTCTAGCCAGGTTTCATTCAGAAGCATAAAATCCAGATTGTTTGTGGTTATTAAGTCGTTGACTAGAAGTGATTTATTTTTAAGTGAGCGGATGTTAAGGAGTGCTAACTTAACAGTCTTACTTTTCCCCACAGCAATATTAGTTTGACGTGTAATAGGCACCAGATTAGTTAGGTTTGCAGTACGGCTATTGAAGGCCTTAGACTTTCTATCTTGTAATAGAACAGCAATAGAGGAAGATGCAGGCACACTGGGTTCCCGCTTGTTCTGTAAACATTTGAGAAAGTTACTGTTATCAGAACGGGGACCCGACACACATCACTGAGAGCTGGTATCAGTTGTTTTCGGTTCACCTCGAGCAGATGAAGGACGGTGTGGGGCCTGGCGTTGTGGCAGAGACCGAAGAATTCTCACAGGGGCGGTAGGGCGAGCTGGGCCCGCAAGCTTTGCTGCAGGCTTCGAAGTCGGTGGTAATGGAGCCTGTCTTTTTTTGGTTGTTATCTGGGGGCTTGCAGCAAAAGAGTGGGATAGTCTGGTTCCAGCATACACCAGTTCTTCCATTTTCTGTGAGAAGCACAGAAGGGGCGAGGCTGGAGAGAGGGAAAAGGTGTCTGGCGAAAGGTCCCGTTGCTCTGCTGTTATCGGAGGTTGTGATATGCTGTCCTGGCTTCCCTGGCTGTTTTCCAGGAAGTCGTCCTTGGGTGCTGAATCTTCAAGCAGTTCTGATATGTCTGTCTGTGATGAGCTCTGTGGGCAGGGCTCAGCTGAGATTGTGTCCGTGAGCAGAGGTTGTTGTGGTGGAGTGGTGTTATCATGTCCATTTTGCTGCTGAAGTGAAGTCCCATGGTCATTCATACTGTGTCCAGATGTGTGTGTGCCGTTCAGATTGAGTGGATTGGCACAAACTGCAGAAGGATGATTGAGGGAGAAGTAAATATTATCCTTTAACACTATTGAACCAAGTTTGTTTGGGTGATGCCCATCCCGATGAAAGAGTTGTCTCTGACTCCAGAAAAGATTGAAATTGTCAATGAAGTTCACTCCTTTTATATTGCAGGTTTTTTGCAGCCACGTATTTAGCCCAAGTAACCGTGAAAACCTGTTTGTTCCTCTTGCTGGGAGAGGTCCACTGATGAATGTTTGAACTTTAAGTCTTTCAAGTGTTTCAAAAAGTTCATTGAAATCCTTCTTAAGGAGTTCTGACTGCTCTTTATGAATATCATTCTTCCCCACATGAATGATGAGTCGGTTTGCAGTCTTATGTTTCATCAGAATATTCTGAAGTTCCCTGTTAACATCAGAAGTTGTTGCTTGTGGAAGGCAGCACGTAGTTGTATCCCTGCCGCTAATGTTTCTGATTATGGAGTCCCCCACTATCAGAGTCCTGGGCTCTGCTGCTCTCTGAGCGGAGTGCCGATGTCTGCTCAACCTTGAGCGCCAGTTAGCATCAGTGTTAGCTACTGGCCCATTCAGTCTGTGTTCGATCACATTCATCACGTTTGGGAATTCCTCATTTACATTCATTAGCACTTCAAATCTGTTCTCAAGATGTATAGGCGGTGGTAGGAGACTAGTGTTTGCAATCCTTGTCAGAGCTGTATCTGGGGTAGAGGATGCTACTGCAGTAATATGTGATGCTCGTGACAGTCTGATGTCTCGAGTGCCTTTGGGTCTCGCTCCCTGTTTGTGCCATCGATTAGTAAGTCGATTGGCTTGTTTCTCTACCTGTCGAGGAGCACTAGTTTCATGGGACTCACCGGTATGCTGAGGGTGTCCATGACGAAGCTCCGTTGTGTGCTCCGTCTGGTTTGGTGGTCTCGTAAGTAACTTTGTTTCAAGAACTGCAATCCTTTGTAAAAGTCTGTGGCAGTTTGTGCAGCAAGTAGATTCCAGAGGAGGCATTTTCTCTTATCCTTTGGGCAGTTGTGTTTTCCTTTCCCGGAATGTAAGCTGGTCGGGTAAAAGAATTCTCAGTTTTTGTAGTAATCCAAACTTTGTCGTATGAGCACTGTGCTGATTTGCTAAAGTTAAAATTAGGTGATAAAAGGAAATAAAATAAAAGAAGAAATAGGAGATAAAATGTCAAAGCGATAGAGCAAAGCGCGGAGCAGTAAGCGAGAGCGTCCGAACAGTAGCTGAGCAGGAAGTATGTGTGTACAGTATGTATCTATATACTGTATACTGCACAAGAGAAATACAACTAGTCTATCCACACTGAGGTCATCACTACTACAATATGTTCTTATGACATAAATAGCTGCTTAAAGAGTAAACATCATCATCTCTTGTGTGGACATAAGAGAATATTCTATCATAAATCTTCTCCCTCACATTGGCTGCAGGCTATGATTACATTTTACATTACATTTAGTCATTTAGCAGACACTTTTATCCAAAGCGACTTACAAAGAGTTTAGGGAGCAACAAGCGATATGTCATACAGGAGCAATAAGAGATTAGGTGCCAATACAAAGTTACTGGTTTCAACTAAAGCTAGACCACTACCTGTTGAGAGGAAGGGTTCTTTTTTTTCTGTCAGGTATTCACAGAAGAGATAGGTTTTAAGTAGTTTTTTAAATGTTGTGAGAGATGTGGTTGAACGGACAGAGTTAGGAAGAATGTTCCACCAGGAAGAAGTTGTGAATGAGAAAGAGCGGGAGAGCGATTTACTGCCCTTATGGGAAGGCAATACAAGACGCCGCTGGTTTGCTGAACGCAGGGATCTTGATGGGGTGTAGGAGCGCAGGAGAGTGTGGAAGTAAGCCGGTGCAGATCCAGGGATAGTCCTGTAGGCAAGCATTAGTGACTTGAATCTGATACGGGCTGCAACCGGTAGCCAGTGGAGAGTGATGAAAAGGGGTGTCACATGAGCCCTTTTGGGCTGTTGAGAGACGCGGCGTGCTGCTGCGTTCTGAACCAGCTGAAGTAGTTTGATAACCTTTGCAGGAAGACCAGCAAGGAGAGCATTGCAGTAGTCCAACCTTGAGATTACCAGGGCCTGGACAAGGAGTTGTGCCGCATGGTCAGTGAGATAGTCTGTGATAGTCTCTGAGGTGATTCCAGCCCAACTCAAGAGCGTTAATCCTTCGGTTATATATTCATAAGACTACACTTACATTTACTGCACTTCTCTAATGGTGCTGTACTGGAAATATCACAGCTGTTCAGGGAAAAAGCTGAAATCAACACAAATGGTCTGTATCCTCTCAGCTGGATGCAGTCCGGTTATTAAAAGATAAGAGCCTGGATCAGGAGTATAATGTATTTAGGGATTGAATGCAAATCTGCATGTTGAAATATGAAGGTTTTAGTTAGTCAGTATAGATTTCACCAAATTTCTGACAAAAAAAACACTGTCACACATAATGGCAGCAAACATGAATTTCTTAGTCAGACATTAGCAATACTATATAGATGTTCAAATGATATAGATTTCTATAAAAATGATCATTATGTGTCACTATTCATAGAAATCTGTCTAATGGACTGAGCTGTATGAAGCCCATTATCTACTTTCATCTGTTTCCTTAGGTCTTCTGATAATTTAACTCCATTTGAAATGTGGGATGCCACAGAACTCCACTTACTCACTGGGAAACACTGGGACTTAGCATTTTATTTATTTTATTAATTGTTTTAAATATATTACCAATATTAGCACTTCCTAAAAAAACAAATACTTGACAGTTCAAAAAGAGGTAATGCAGGGGAATTATTTATTTAGCTTGGAATAGTTGTAAATCAGTGTACGCAGCATGATATGCAGACTCAGGCATTAAAAGACCACTCTAAGAAAGCAGTTAGAAATCTGATATCACATTTTTTAAAGTTAAAAGTAAAATCTACGATGCCTTATTTTAAGAGAAAACGTAGGAAAATAGTGTTACTTCTTTGACTTGAATTTATCTTCACTATTGAACTAAATCTAAATCACTTGTGGCATGTGTGTGTATTGGGACATTATTATTATATTCACCAAGCAGAAAGAAAAGAGTCTACTTTGAAATCTACACTGCTGATGCAGACAAAGTGAGTGTTTAATATCACATCATCTTCCTGCTGAAATGTGAGAATTAATACAGTATTTGAGATAAAATGTGTATGAGATCAATAGTAAACCGAAAATAAATAATTCTTAATACACCGCAGTCTGGGTTAGCAACCGACAAAAAATTGCGTTTTGGTTTAACATGATTCAGTCATGGACAGTGGTTCCACATTTGAATGAAGTTTTCCTAACATGAAACTAACATGTACAGTTCACTCATACACTTCATACAGAAAGAACATGACATTAAATAAAAACTGGTGCTATATCTTTTTAGAATAAGCAAATGCTCTTCAGCACTATTGTAATCTCTTGAACCCACCAATTTGTATAAAAAAACACAAAACAGTATGCTTATTCAATTTACACAAATAATGCAAGTTCTATTCTGTCATCATTTACTCACCCACAGGTTATTTCAAATCTTAAGAAATGTCTGCTTCTGCTGAACAGAAAAGAAGATATTTGTTAAAATGTCAGTAAACAAACAAATTTTATCTCCCATTTACTGCCATAGTAGAGAAAATAAATTCTATGGGAGTCACTGGGGCAGGAGATCTGTTTGGTTACCGACATTCTTATAATATATCTCTTTGTGTTCAGAGGTATAAAATCATTTATACAAGTTATCAGTTATCTTGAATAAATGAAATAAAAGATATTTGAGGAACTGTGATTTAAGCTTGGATAAACATTTCTATTTTCCAATAACTTTGTGCTTACTTACTGAAACTTGTTAACATGGCTTCTTTTTGCGAATGTATTATCAGGTAGTTGTCAACCGCTGGCGGTTTATATATGAGATGAGGTCAAAACCAGCATGTCCAGTGCAAAAAGCGTTGACTTATTATTTGTGTACTTGGGTGTTTGTAGTAGACGCAGGTCATGGTGTCGACCTTGATTTTTGCAATTTTGAGGTTTCATTTTATTATGATTTTAGATAACAAATGTGTTTGCTCTCCTCATGAATCAACTGTTTCTTAAGTGTTGAGGATTAGTGCTTTTCTGAGCCTTCATTCAGCAAGAGTAAAATACTGGAGTACTGTTCAAATCTGATACTCTAAGACTTTTAATAAGACCACTTAATCCAGAAATTGCTCTCTTAATGACGTAAGCAGCCGTTCTTATTATAATATTTCGGCCTCTTGTTCTGAACGTGTCCACCCATTGCGCCGCAGCCATTGTTGTTTTCACATGTGTGAAGTTCCAACACCATGGCAAAAGTAGGAAAGATTACGAACTGTTCTGTTGTTGGCTGCACAAACTAACACTGAACAATGTTCTCAGCCTCACAGGAGACAAGAGATTTCAATGGAAATCATCCACAGTGAACGAGGCAAAGGTGTTATAATTGTAAGTACCGGTATTTTTTAAGTAAGACCCCAGGGACCTGCGGCAACTTAAAAGTAGATAAAATGTCACTGTGACACGTTTGTCCGTTCACTAATAGAAAGCAATGTGTGTGGCCTGCAAACATGCGATGGAATTGTCCTGTGTAACATGAATTTGATTTAGAGAAATAGCGATGCGTTTGTCTCAAGTATCTTCACTTCAGAAAACTGTGTGTATGGTTTGTAAACATGCGACGCGGTTCTCTCTCCCGAAAGCGGTCGTGACCGGAACAACAGTGACCGGAGGGGCATTGCGATCTGAATGGCTTAGTATGCTTATCGAAAACATTATATTTGATGTTCAAAGACGAGACCTTGTTTCTCGTTCGCTTTATGTCACCATACTTTATTGTTTTGTCGCTGGAAGCACACGTTGACAGCACTGGCTGCGATTTCTGCTAAAAAGGGGGCGGAGACTAGCAGCTCACTTGCACTTAAAGAGACACACACACCAAAACAGCGCGTTTCTCCTCACATGCAAAAGCGGACATGTAGCGCATGGTATATTAAAAGATCTGTGGTGTTTTTTGATCTGAAACTTCACAGACACATTATGTGGACCCCTATGATTTATATTACATTTGTGTGAAACTAGATAAAAATCAGCCTTTTAAATAACCTTGTATTTCACGTGACAAGTGTTTGCTAATGTTCCCGGCTATCAAACTCCGTGTCATAAATTATGAACAAAAGCATTTTCGTGCTGCAGTTGGGTCTGTTTCTTCTGACATTTCAAAGTTGAAAATAACTTTCCTGTACCTCAGTGGTAAGAGCATTGTGTTAACAACGCAAGGTTGTGGGTTCGATCCCAGGGGCTTGCAAATTCCTGAGTATTATGTATAGGATAAAGCAATGTAAGTTGCTATGGATAAAAGTGTCTGCCAAATGCCTAAATGATAATGTAAAGCTATATAGTTAATGTAAGCAAATGAATCTAATCTAGTGTTTGTCTCAAAACAAAATGTTTTGTTTTTGTTAAATGAGTCATATAACACGGCCAAAACAAATATTATGGTTTGTTTTAGGTGTAATACAATGTGTAAACATGATTTAAGGTTCATAAATGCTGTATTTTCCACATACAGTGCATGTTTGTATCTCCTCTATGCTCCGCCTCTTTGAAATGCGCAGATTTTTAACAAAGCTCATGGCTCTGAAAAGCGAGGTGTGCTACGATTGTTAACCGGCACTTTTACCCACAAATACATGTACGACCAACTTATAACACACCCTAAGACACAGAAAAACATATATTTTAAACACATTAGTGGATGTTTTTTGCAGTGCACTTACTTCACAGTTGTATAAAATGAACTACGCTTACACTCAGGAGTAACGGACGATTCTCTTTGACCGCACCCACACACCCCAGACAGCCAATCACCATGATGATGGTGCCAACGGCGATGAGGAGATTGGCAGCAGAAAGTGACGGCAGTGAGGATGATAGGGTAGCAAAGTTTCCCTGGGTAATGGACAGCCAAACTCCAACTCCAAGAATCCCACAACCCCCGAGCTGCAAAAAAATGGATTTGATTAAAATAATGAGTTCATGACTACTGCATTTGTTTTAGGGCATATATCTTACATTAGCCTGTTGAGACATGTACTCATATGTACTGTATAAAACTTTACTTCAGTTCATTAAAATGTTGCCTTCAACTGTGTGAGTATATAAGTGTTTCAAAGACCCACAGACCAGTACCAGAGAGGAACAACACAATTGTAAAGTGCTTTGGGTGTACAGCAATACACAATAAAGCCCTATATAAATATCTCATTCATTCATTCATTCATAAGGTAAGAAGCCCGTTTTCAGCACTTCATTTCCTTGATTATCCATTAGTATAAGCCTATAAGTATAAGTTTGCTCTTCAGATAGTCTGGACCGTAGCACAGTGATTGCGGTACATTGGCTTGTCATTCTGAAATACATGGATTTTGGTGGTGAATGTGTATTGAGCAGATGAGATCATATTTGAGAATAAAAATCATTAGGGACTGTAATCCTTTATCTATTCTTGACCCTTTCAATGCATGTTACAACAGTGATTAAGGCTCAGGAATATAGGACTGAACCAGAACATCATGAGGCTTTTTACAAAGCAGTGTCTGAGAGAGTAGTACAGTGCAGTTTCACAGCTTAGTTTGGAAACATAGTACAAATGAAATAAAAGATTGATTAGGTTTGAAGATTCTCTCTAGGTAATATATCAGCCATGCGGATTCCTCTCATGTTCTCCATAATGAGCTCCGGTTTCATCCCTTGGGGAGAAGATTTAAGGTCCCCCAGTGCAGAATAAATAAGTTCAAGCACTTGGTTCTTCCTGTGGCTAGAAGGATGTGAACAGAAAGAGCTTAATTCAGTGATAGGTTATACTGTATGTTAACTTTGATGTGTGCATATGACCTTTGTAACATGAATGTCAGTCCAATAAGAATTTCCCAGTGATGGGGGAAATCAAGTATAATCCTCAAATAATTGAATAATTAAATAGAATTTTTATTAAATAACTTTGATTAGCTAGAGAACAAAAGAAGTGAAAATCAAGTTGGAATTCGGATTCTTTAAAACAGTTGAAACACATCTGGAAGAATAGGTTATTCATGGCTATGTTGGGCAAGCTAAACTTGGAACACATTGTCTTCTGTTGCCATTAACGTTTGACCAGATGTCCCATTTTTTTGTATTTCAGCTCTTAAGCTATTTTTAGTGTCTAGAAAAAAATATGCTCTTGTCCCGTATTTCATCTTTGATCAAATGTACGTATTGCTGGCCAATAGAGAGAGTCGTAACTACCAAGCAAATGAATGTCCAGAATATGTCTTTGCTACATTTTTTGAAAATGCGTCCCATGAAAAGACTAGAATGAGAGTTTTTATTATGTATTTTTATGCTGTGTTTTGAATGTGTTATATTGACCTCCAGTTTATTCTCAAGCTATCTTAAATCCGAGCCATTGAGAGAGAGAGTTGTGTCAACTTTGCTAACTCCAATGGAACAGTTTTTCACAGCAATGGCGTTTCATGGAGGCTCTCATAGTTCCTGGAAGTTACTTTTAATGCATGGAGCTGCGGCTAAACAGACCGCTTGTTATGAACTTTTAACCCATCTAAAGTCATTTACTGAATAAAAAAGAATAAGTAAAGCATTTAAAGAGAAGTTCCTGGAACTATCTGATGGCTACATGAATCACATGACACAAAAATGAGGATCTTCCATGAGAGTTAACTTCTGTTGTCTCTCAACTGCTTTGGTTAAAATGTGGTGCTTTTCAGACTAGTATCAGTTTTCACATGATTGAGTGAGATGGATTTAAAGAAATTGAGTTAAATGAACTAAAAGCATTAGAATTGTTTGTTTGTTCTAATAGCAAGCAACCATTCAATCAATGTTAAATATGGATGATTTGTTAAAGTTAAATGCATTGAATCAATCACTTTTCCCCCCACGGTTAAAGGTGAAATGTCCACTGTTGAACATATATCCCTTAGATGAACATATTCATATTAAAAAGGCAAAAAAGGGGACTTTAAGGATTTGAATCTGTACATTAAAAATAAGATAACCTGATACAACAAGATTTTTGAGTTGGTTCAATGATAGCTTTAGTCTCAGACATCACACCTATGGACCGTTGGTTAAATGTCTGATGCATAAGGCACACTTTCCTGGAAACACAAGTTGGAAGTCGTCATTTGATTGATTGAATTCTACAGGATTTACGGGAGATGTGTGTATCGCATTTTTTAACGGTCATCCTGAAAACAACACAAAGCCGTCTAAAGAAAAAGCAAGCTGTTGTTTTAACATCAAATTCAATAGGAATTCAATCTGACCGACTAAACTCTTGTGAGGTTCACTGAAGGAACTCTTCAACATTGCTGTTGGTTTTAACTATTGACACATTTGTCAATGTACACCGGTTTGTTACTGTAGGGACATTTCAACGCCTCTAAACATGATACGGCACAAAACAAAACTTGATTGTTTGCTTTAATTGTCAGTCATCTGGCCTCTTGGGTGGACCTTGGCCAATGAAAGTGCCAAAGTTCCAAGACCTTCATACTACACACGCACAGTTGAATTATTGTTTTAACATTTTGCTAGCTTAAATATGTTCATTCATGCAATGCTGCAAGTCTTATTTTGCTTACCAAGTTGCCTATATATTTATGTTTAAAAAGTATATAATTTTATTGTTTTCCTGGAAAATGACCAATCGTTTCTCTAGACAACACCCTTATTCATTGGCTGATGTTAAGCAACATTTTCACTTGAGTCATGCTGTCTCAACCAAAAGTGCTTTATTTAAATATCTCTTATTTTTAGGGTATACGCTTCTTCAACACATGCAATCAGTGGTTTCATGATGATATACGTCATTGGCATAAAAGATACCAAAAGATTCAGATGAAAAACTGTTCAATCACTAGCACAAACATTTGATAATGAATTTATATTTATGCATTTGGCAGACGCTTTCATCCACAGCGACATACATTGCATTATCCTATACATTTATATGTGCAATCCCCTGAGATCAAACCCACAACCTTGCGTTGTTAACACAATGCTCGTACCACTGAGCTAAAGGAAAGCTTAACAAATAATGAATGCATTTGAATAGTAGCAATGTTCATCATGCAACACTGAAAACAAACCTCAATCATAATAACAATTATTAAACATGCCTAAGATAGCTTGAAAAATATTTAGTATTTAAAGTGTTTAGAAAAAAAATGCATATCTTTAAGTTATGGTAAGTAATCATCTTATATTTTGTTCTATAATAATGTCTTCATAAATTAACAAAATAAATTAATTAATTTTTCCTTAAAGTCACATACAACTGATATAAACGTTTTGATATAAAAAATGCTATTGACTTAGGCATGCCGTTTCATGTATTCATGTTTCAGCCACAAATGTTTTAAAATACAATTTATTTCATGCAAAATGATAAATTGACGCATACTACTAAAGTGCTCCCTATGTTGAAAGAACATTTTGAAATCATATTTTGCAGTCATATTCTGTATATTGCTCCATGTATATGAGTTTTTTATAAATAGTTTGCTGGAACTTTTAATAAAGTATCGTACACTCACATTTAGAATGCTTCTGGGTATTGAGAAGATGGTTCATGCCTGTATATATGCATTATTTGTTTTGTGGTGTTGTGGTATGGACTGCAGTCTGTGTTCGTTTCAGCATCGTTTTGAAGTCAATAAAAACAAGAAGTGAATTGATTGTGATAAAGGTGGCGGTAAAGATTCCAGGGAATGAATTTGTGTTTTTGAGCTGCTGCTGACAGTCTGGGATCTCTTTCTTGTATTGGGGCATGTCAGCCGCTCATAACACTGTCCTTTCATCTGTTTCCTGGCATCGCTGCCTCAATTCACATAGCAATCACACCTCAACTCAACTCATCCGAGATCTGACATCCACAGAGATTCATGGCTGAAATAATGGTGGTATTTTGTGAACAGTCAACGATCAAGCTTCCAAAATGAATGCTGAAACGTCTTCAATATTGAGAAAAATGTATAAATTATTGCAGTGAAAATTAGATGTGACATGCTATAACAGCTTAGCCTGACTACGTCAGAATTCTTACTTCCGCTCAATTTCATTTGGCTTCTGAACTCAGTCTGATATAGCTAACCATCTATCCGTTTATCTCCGGCTCCATACCAGCCGACCAACCAGCGAACAGAGGGCGGGCTGAGAGCCATGATGTAGACGATAAGCGCAGAATTTAAGATTGTAGTTAGGGAAAACTACAACGGACATGGAGACACGGGATGCTATTCGCTCTGTTGTGGAGAATATTCCCAGCATTTTCCACCCGAAGCCCGAACAAGAAGAATGGAGGTGATGTTGTGGGCCTACTCCCGACAGGTTTTGGGAAAAGTTTAATTTATCAACTGTTACCGATCGTCAGACCGAACTGCACCCTTTTGACAGGTCAGCGTCTCCTTTCTTATCGAGTCCTTGAATATTTCCATGTCATGCTATAATCTTGCAATTAAATTGCAGCATTTCCAACAGACTGGAAATGAATAAAGAGCTGTGTTTAACAGAACTAATCCTAACTTTGACAGTTGGATGCAAACATTTCCTCGTTTGTCTCTACTGTCAAATATTAGTTTGGATGCAGTAATTGTACCGTGGATGCATAGATTTACTTCACATAATCTGCGAAAGTCGTTCACTGCCAATTTCGCTGGATGATTTTGTTTTTGCCGCAAACCTGTGTTTAAAGCGGAAGTTCGAGGCTGCTGAGCCGTAGTGATGGGTTCTTTTTGAACGAATCTTTAACATGACTCGGGAGAAACGAGTGTCTTCGAGTCCGAGTCTTAAATGTATCGTGACCGCTTCCCGGATCATCAGTCAAATGCATGTTGTACGTGTTATATGTTGTATTATAGGTAGAAATATTATAAAATGATCTAAATATATGTGCAGTAAACTTCTTCTCTAAAACGTACCGTTATGTTATTTGTTTCTGTCAGTATATTAATAAAAGTTTCTTGTGAATTTCTGCATGTGTTTTTAATATATCTTAATAAATAACTACTTTGCATAAGAACTGTGCTGGCAAAATAAAACATGAGTAACACTAGTAAAGTCAGTGTTTATGTCTAATGCATATATTACACAAGTGATCTCTTATTAAATAATTGCACATTTAAAGGATTTCAATAGCCTATTATTATATACTTTGCTAACTACGTTTCTACTAACTACGTCGCTTTGGATAGAAGCGTCTGCTAAATGACTAAATGTATATGTAAAAGTAATAAACTGTATGCTTAGATGTGTACTATATGGACAAAGTATTGAGTTGTACCCTAATTTGATGTATTCCAGTCATTAGAATCCAAAGAAATAATAATGCTACACCATACAAAAGAACTAGGAAAAGGTTTGGAAGGGTCGTTTTCTGTTCCTCTGTGTACAAGTCATTAGTCAGGTATCCATTACTCTTCAAAATGTGCAAATTGAAATAGCGCTTTGGAAACACAGTCATTCTGCGATATTGTTTTAATAGACATTTAGAAAACATCGTTTAAATTTTGCACATATCTGTAATGGAAACCCGGCTATTGATGGGTTTGGGTGATGAGTGTTTGATGTGTTCAGTTAGGTTCAGCTCTCTGTCAAGTTATTTGAGATTAGACTGAATCAACCCTTCTTTTTGAATCTTGCTTTGTGAACGGCATTCACAAAAGTCAAAACAGGAAGCCAGGAAAAGGGTTAGTAAAATATCTTGTAAAAAAATGTTAAACCTACTTTACTTGTTTTTATTTTTATATAATTTCTTACAATGCAGTGGTGTGTGAATGTCTTAGGTTACCATTAGATTTCCGGAATGGTATAATGTGCGTATATTGCCTCAAAAAACAACCAGAAACCCTGTGAGTATAGGAGAGGTTAAAGCACTGATTTATTGTCGAAAAACAGAGTTTGAATTTTGATTTAAGATAAACAATCTACTGTTTCTATGTCTGTATATGCGTATGTTCACAGAGTTGTAAGGTACAGTAATCACTGTTTGCATTAGATTGAAGGCCCAGTTGTGTGGTGATGTGCTCACATTGTGTATTTCCAAAATATTATTGTCTGTAGGACACTGACTAGCCCCTCTTAAACTGGCATCACATGTCACAAAGGCAATATTAAGTCATTACATCAAAATGCCAAGAGCATCCCCCCATCAAACCATTAGTTCTGCTCCTACAGAATAATGCAAAGAAGACAAAAACTGTGTACAAGGTGTATCTCATCACAAAAAACAATGGTCTGGATGTGGACATGCAATATAAAAATGAAGAAAAAAATAATTAAGTTAAACCTGAAAATCCAACAACTGGAAAAAGATGCAAGAAAAAACACCTCAAGACAGTGAGAGAGGACCTGTTGTTTCAACACTATTTAATAGTATGCTTTCTCTCCCAGCAAGCAGCTTTAGTCTACAATAAAATAATTGTATTAAACTGAAGGAAAAGTGAAAAATTAAAGCCACAAAAAATTATAACTTTCTGTTTAATTGTCATCAAAAATCAGCTTATTGCCCCATCAGTCTTTCTCTACAACCATCACTGGCACCCTCTCTGTCATCAGTAAGACAATATACAAAACACACAAGGCATCCCATTTTACATTGCCATTTTTTGGAAAGTGTAGGTTGCTATAAATGATTTGGATTTAGATACTAGATCTTTTCAGATCAGTATAATTGTTATTGTAATAACTGTTTCTAGCTATTATCAATTAATTGAGGAATGTCAATTTTAGTTTAAACATTTGATATCAAATCACTATAATCTAACACAGATGTATGACAACAGATGGTTTATTAATTTATTATTGTGGTCTATCATTTACAGCGGGGAAAATAAGTATTTGACACATCAGCATTTTTATCAGTAAGGGGATTTCTAAGTGGGCTAATGACACAAAATTTCCACCAGATGTAGCCATCAAGCCAAATATTGAATTCATACAAAGAAATCAGAACATTTAAGTATACAAGTTCAGTCATAATGAATAAAGTGAAATGACACAGGGAATAAGTATTGAACACATGAAGGTAACAAGGTGCAAAATGGCATAGAAAGCCAGGAGATCACCTGAAATCTGTCAGTATTGAGAGAGAAACCCTGCCCCCTATCAGTACTAATTGATATCAGCTGCTTTAGTCCTAATTGATGGCCTATAAAGGCTTCTCATTACCTAGGAGGCACACAGGAAAGACTTCATGATGGGTAAAAGCAAAGAACTCTCTGTAGATCTTCGTAATTTTATCGTTGAAAAGCATTTTGATGGGAATGGTTATAGGCGCATTTCCAGAATGCTGAATGTTCCTGTGAGCACTGTGGGGGCCATTATCTGGAAATGGAAAGAGCATCAGTTCACCATAAACCGGCCACGATCAGGTGCTCCACGTAAGATCCCTGTCCGAGGAGTGCAAAGAATAATCAGGAGAGTTCTCCAAGAGCCAAGAACCACTAGGGCATAAAAATGGTGATGTGTCAAATACTTATTTTCCCCGCTGTATTTAATTAATTCAATTCTTAAAAAATGATTAGTGGTAATATCATCACATTACCGGCGGGTCAATGTTAACTGACCTTAAGTTAAGCAACAACTAAGGCTTATCCTGACGCTTAACCGGACCAGGGCCGGGTTTCCCGATAACGGTGGATCTTAACAGTGTTTTCTACGAGCCACTTTGTTATGGTTTCACGTGCGTTTTCCAAAAATCCCCTCAACATGACTGCACCGAGCAGTGCTTTAAGTGCTACTTGCAAGTTGTCACCTCATACAATGGCTCGTGTTTTAGCACGCACTTGTTTTCTAAATCTTTAGGCGTATTATTTTCACCCAATGTTTATGTGGTAGATGAACCTTGTTTAATGTTGTCTAACATATTGTTTAGTGCAACGTGTTATACCTTTTCTATTTGTTTATACTGTATATACTTATCTACTGTAATTGTGCAATGTTTTTAGCACGTTCTAGGGAAAAGAAAAAAATTTAAATCAAAAGAAAAAAAATGCTGTAGCCTATGTGTTTGCTGAACCACATTATATTACACTTTTAGGTGGTGTGGAGGTGGCAATTTTAAGTGAAGTTTTTATTAGAGTAAAAACTACAGTATGTATTGCCTAGCATTTTACCTTCAAATTTTTAAAATATTTATTGTACATATACATTACCAGCACTTTATTAATAATAAGCACAAAGTGTGTGTTATTAATATGAAGCTTTCAATTAGAGGACAATAAAGGGAGGAGCTAATCAATCCAATTTCTCAGCAAATCAGGCATTCAGTTTCTTCAAGTATTGCCTTCTGCAGTTGTTGGAACATATGATATAGGCAGTGTGTGAAATATAAGGTTTGTAACAGCCTGAAAATCACATGTAATAATCCAAATAATTAGATGATAGTGTAGTGGAGTAGGCGGGACGAGACCGTGAGTAGAGGCCGGTGAGTGAGTGTTAATGAGGGTCTCGTATCACGGAGGAGATCTGGAGCATAAGAGGACAAGCGACCAGACCGTCGAGGAGAGAGGACCAGGTCTGGGTTTATGTTGAGGTTTGTTATTCGCCAGCAGTCGTCCGTGAGGGGCTGCAGGCCTTCTTTTTACTTTGTTGTCATTTTATTAAATGTTTAAATGTTTGCCGGTTCCCGTCTCCTTCCTTCCTTTTAATTGAAACTTGTTGCAGATAGTCTCAGAGAAGAGATCATGTCTGCACTAAACCGACACAGGAAAAAGACAAAGACACTGACAACCATCAAGTAAGTCTTGACCATTTCTCTTTTAAACACAACATTTTTACTTTGCATACATGTGGAGTAACTTTAATACAGCAATACAGCAACAAACATGCGTTCCTTGTTAGAACCAACAACTTGCCCATACTATATTTTTTTTATTCTTTACTTTATTAATGTATGTTTAGTCATTCAATTTTTATTGTACTGTAATTTTTATGAATTTTGTCTAGAAATTTAAAAGATTTATACAAACTAAATAAATAAAAACATGATAAGTCACATATAGGCGTGTTTAAGATTAAGCTCAGTTGTCCTGCAGATGACGTCTAAATCTGTTTTCTCACTTAGGGGTTTACGATTACTCCAGAGCAATCCTAGATCTACGATTATTTTCAAGTGCTACTTAAGTCCGATGCTTTTAGGAAACAGACAGTCATATTAAGATCACTCATACCATCGTTTTTACGATCAATTTAGGCTTACGCTACTTTCGGGAAGCCCAGGCTAGTTTCCCAGCAAAAGTTTCCATAGTAACGGAGTTTGAACTATTTTAAGTTAGCTTTATGAAACCGAATTGACCGACAATAAGTCTGATTTACCAAAGTACGCCCGTCTTATTTCGTAATCTTGTTTTATGGAACGGCACTCTGTCCATGAGTGTCACGTGTATGTTTGTTTGTGTACACCAGGGGTGTCCAAAGTCAGTTCACGAGGGCCCGTGTCCTGCAAAGTTTAGCTTCAACCCTAATCAAACACACCTGAACAGCTAATCAAGGTCTCACAAAGCAGACTAGAAACTTCCAAACAGGTGTGTTGAGCCAAGTAGGAGTTAAACTCTGCAGGACTGTGGCCCTCCAGGACCGACATTGGACACCCCTGGTGTACACCATATACTAATTCACCACCTCGGGAGCTAGTAAGCTGATTGATTGAGACACATTCTTAATTTCTCCTTAGTTCCCATTTGTTCCCATGGTTACTGATTAGTCTCACCTGTTTGTTGTTTAGTTCTTTGTTTATTTATAATCCTGTTTATAGTGGTATGTGCCATGTGGAATGTTTACTGGCTATATGTTATGTGCCTGATTCCTGATCATGTGATTTCCTTTGCTCAAGTAAAGATTGAAGTTTTCCTGTTTGGCTGTGGATTCCACCACACTTACAGTATTGTAAAAATCAAAGTGTGAACATATGAACAATTTCTCACAGACGTGTCCTTACCAGGATTCGGATGCGTCTTCCGGAAGTCGCATTTGTCGACCGCATAAGTCATCGAGATTTATATTTTCAGGTTATATTTTATAAAGACGGCCATTATATTTCAAGGTAAGAATGACTACAATTAACTACAATGATTATACGTCTTAAGCAATGTTAAATGTTAATTTTATAATGCGTTTTTTTTACTAAAATGTGAGAACCTCGATGACGTATGTGTTTGACAAATGCAACTCCCGGAAGACTCGTCCTTGCCAGGATTTGGGTGACAAGAAATGGCTCATATAGTTACCCTGGCCTAAACAATAAGAAGGGGACATCTCAAAATTTTGTCCACAGTGTAAATTGGGCCAAATACTGTTTTTATGTAAATAACATGAATTGTAATGAGAAGTCTGGGACACACTCCACGTAACATGTAAAGCACTCACCAAAGGCTAATAGTTATCTATATTTATTCACTGCTGTGCTGGAGACACTGTGTGGTTTTGTTTGGACATTTTTAAAAGATGTAATTACCTGTTTCTGTTAAAAGTATAAATAATAAAGAAGGCTCAAATATTTCTGTTTTCATTTAAAGAGTTATTTTTCTCTGATAAAGAATTCAATAGATCGTTTGCAACAGTCATTATTGATGCCTTTCCAAATAAGTAATTGGGGTTTGGGTGTATCCTTATGGTTTATATACAGTACAACAATAGAGGCAGAGTATTAATAACATAGAGGAAGATTGTGTTGCTCTTTTTTTTTTAGCTCGGGAGATCTGATGGAGTTCTCAAATGTGTTTTACACAGATGTGTAGCATCTGTCTCATATGTTTCTCCTTAAAACACTTTGCAGGAGAAATAGAAACGGAAACAAAATAAGACTTTAAATGTTCTGATCCATGAAGAGTATGGGGGTGTAATGCAGAATGCAGATATTTTAATTTGGAGACATTTGAGGAGAAAGGTTTGAGATCATAATTCAATAAAATTGACTTTTGTTTGCAGACGTGACAAATCTGTGCGTTTGAGAAATTGTTGAGATCTATAGATTGAATAGATTGAGATCTAATTTATATACCCACTAAAAAATGTGTGAGATGCGGGAGATTTAAGCAAAAATACAACACAACATTTCCCACACACAAGTCAAAGTTTTTTAATGAAAGAACACACACGGTCAATGAATTCCAGCTGGATTTTTGGGTAGACTCTACCAAAAGATCAGAGCAGGGAAGCACATACAGGAGTGTGTTTTCATACACCGGAAAACCCCTGAGCTCGTGATACAGGCTGTCTTGATCTATTCATAGCATCTGTGCATCTTTCTTCCTGCAGCTCCTGCTGCTCATACACCTGTTTCTCCAGCTCCTCTCATCCTCTTCCTTCTCGTTCTTTGTTCTTTTCTTTCATAGCCTCTTCGTTTCCATGATCAGGTCTTCTTAGTAAAGAGAGCAATGCATTGTGACATTGTTGGTGTTTGCTATGCAGCTGTGAAACGTGTTTGTCATGCTTCATTCCCCAGTGCCAGACCCGCTGCACATACACCAAACACAATGCTGCAATATTCATACAGACACATGCATTCTTTACATTACATATTCTCCTAGTGGCTGTCCTCTGTAATGTCCTCTAACATCAGACTGACACTGACGATGAGCTGGAAAGCATGCCTCTTGTGGGGCTGAGAAATGTTGAAGGATGAATAGAGGTAGGCTACTGTGCACATTTTCCGGTAAGAGCTAACACCCACAGAGCAGTTTAACCAGGAATCTTTCACAGACCAATTCATGTCATTTTGATATAAACTAAACAGAAACATTAAGTTATGCACACAGTCAGCTTTGACAATCACTACCCGGATAATCATGCTGAACATTTAAGAAGCAAAATCCAAAAGTAATTAAATAGATTAAGTTGTGTAACTTTTTTTTATTTTTCTATGTTGAATTACTGTGAGTAACATTTCTTGCCTTACAGTTTACTTCAATTGCTAGCAAGCATTTACCGATACTTTTTCTAAACTATTAACACACCTACGTCATCAATTAGCTAAATAGTTAATTTTCTTGCCCAAACCAAGAAGTTTCGTTATTTTATTTCGTTAAATAAATACAAACTCTTTTTTGCAAAATGCTGAATGCCTTTTTCAACATCTGCTTACTTTATGAAAACACAGTAAACCTATTTCAAAATCGAGTCATTCAGTTAAAACATCAGCACTAGTTTTCTATCCAACAGGAACATATGGTCAATCATAGCGCATAGACTGTCAAAATGCTAACAAATAATGATGTAAAAACTGCATTACTTGTCATGTTTCAGTTTCGACCTGTATAGAACATACAATATGAAAGTCATTTTATTTATAATTCAGTCAACTGTAAACTTTTTTTTTCTATTGTGCTGTAAAATAGTCTGGTCTTTTTCTTTTCTGTATGCTGTATTTAAGCATTTGTAAAAAGCTAAGAATGATCCAACATTTTGGTATGGGGTAAGTTTGTGTGAAAAGAAAATTTGAGCATTTTAGAAACGTATTATCGATTGAGTATTGTGTGAATTTTTTTTTGCTAATGGTATGGTCACAAGACGGATGTTGTGCTAATTGTGTTTGGAGTTTTGAAAATGTGACTATAGATTGGTCAAAAGGATGTTAGCAATTGAAAAAAAATGTAAAGGTGTCATGAATTAAGAAATCAATTTTAAACCAAGCTTTTGCAAGAGGGAATCGTATTCAAGCGAACATCCTGTAAGTGTCAGAACTAAAAACGCCCTTGTAATTGAAATTACAACTGTAACTGACACCAGGCCCAGCGATCGCAGCCTCCACAGAAGAATATCAACGACTATTTCTCAGGCCCCGCCCACTAGTTTGCTCATGACAGCACTGAAGTAACACAATTTGCGCGGAACCAGATAGAGCGAGCAAGCAATTAACATTACTTTAAAGATTGCAAAATACTTTGCCTTCAGTGCCTGGTTGTGGAAGAACACAGTCGTTGCATAACCTTCCTTCGGATTCAGACATTAGAAATGTGGGGTTAAAGTTTACTTCTAAAGACCTTCCAGCTCACGTTGGTAAAACATGGAGCGTTTGTTCGATACATTTCACCAAAGATTCCTTTGTGAACAAGGCACAGGTCAATGCTGGATTGGCAGAGAGACTAAAATAAAAAAAGCAGTGATAGAAAATAGCCTATTATTTATTGATTTTTGATATTTTTAATGTAAAAACCAAGCGACCGTCATTAGTAGACCTCATAGTATAAAACAACAAACAAGGCCAGTTCAAGACACCTTAACAGTAATTAAGTGACTCAGGACATAATAATCTTCTTAAACATAAATATTGGGTGAAATTACCTTTTTATGTGATTATACCTATTAACCCTTTTCAGTAGTGAACAAATGAAATATATTTTTACAATTCACTAAGGTTGACGCAAGGCATTTGCAACACAATTGTCCTTTAGATCAGCACAATACATGTACTTCTCAGAACCAATGAAGGAAGATGTGAAACCACATAATGAACTGAAAGCGCCTTTCATTTCTTTAGCAAGCAGTCCTGTTTTTCACTTTGCTTGAGTGCTACTCTTCAGTGTGTCATCCTTGTGATCCTGTGCTGCCTGCAATCACTTGCACAAGGTTTTCTGTTTCATGCATGTTTTGTGCTCCAAATCAACTTAGTGCATTGTGCCGTGTGACTGGATGAAGACAGCATACCTCAATCTGATACAAACAGGTTCAAGAGGGATATTTACTGTATATTGTCAGAAACTGTGAAGCCATGTAGGCAGGCTGAATGTTATGTCAGTTGTTTGTTGGTTTCATGGTTTTCTTCAATCGTCAAATTGTTCCAATCGGCTGGCTAGAATAGAAAAATGTATAAAAACTGCGTTTAAACCAACGCGTGGCAAAATCATTAAACAGAACATACAAAAAACGGACAAAACAGAATGTTTATTGATATCATGTGGTCGCCTATATAATTTCTATTGTATATTGTTGACATTCATGTTCTTGATGAGAAAACTAGATTAAATGCCAATTTTACACTGGAAAGTCTGTTCCTCAGCCCTTTTACAGTAAAGCTGACAGCGGAGAAGACATTCTTTTTTATTATTTTAGGTTTACCTCAGAAATTAATATGGCTGCACATATGAGATATTCATGGTTGACCTAACTAAAATATATTTTAGTATTGCTAGAGTTTTAGTAGAGCTAGTTGAAATTTGCACAGATGTTTTTCTGTAGTTCCTGTTACCATTTTATTTATGTAAACAATTCAGAGCTGAATAAGACAGACACTGACAATGAAGCGAGAAAGAGAACAACGTTAATATGCGGCGGTGTTCAGTAGAATAAGTAAATATCTTCCTCAGATGACAGTCACTAATAAACGGGAAAACAAGCAAATGCCTCCGTCCTTGTTTTGGGGCATTTGTTAGGATCTTAATTCATAAAGTCCGCATTTAGGTATCAAGTTTTTTTTATCAAGAAGATTTTAAGTGATAAAAACTGATATTGTTGAAGAACAGTCTTCTCCGCTGTCCGCTTTACTGTAACAGGCTGAGGAACAGACTTTCCAGAGTAAAATAGGCATTCAAGCTTGATTTCTCATCAAGAACATTTACACATTAAATTATATAGGCTACCACGACCTGTCAATAAACATCGCGTTTTGTCTGGTTTTTGTACGTTCTGTTTAATGATTTTGACACGTGTGGGTTTAAACGCAGATTTTATACATTTTTCTATTCTAGCCGGCCGATTTGAACAATTTAACGATGGAAGAAAACCATGAAACCATTAAAAGAAACCATGAAACATATTGTTAGCTGCACGACATGCTTTCACAAGTATCACAAACAAGGACGGAAAAGTTTAATATTATTTAATCAATTATTAAGTACATTTAACATGATCGACAAAGAAAATAGGACCCCAATACAAGTTCTTTATTTATAGCTCCACATACGATTATGGCCACAGCGAAATAAAGCTCGTTCCAACCATTGTGCTTCAGTTATTTGAATCCCCCGGAAACTCTTCCGTTGTGTTGTTGCCAATTTGCAGCGCGTTTGAAAATTGAAAAAATGTCACAACTTTGTAGTTTCATGAGTTCAAAACAAAATTTAGAAAGTTCGTCTTATATTTGTAGCCTATCTGGCAATGCCTGTAGTAATAAGTGAAAATACAATTTTGTAAAGATAGTATTTTTCCATCTGTTTCCCCTGTATACTTGAATGTTTGTCCTTATTAGCAGGGGGTTCCAAATGTCTCAATCCTTGACCCACCTACAGGTAATATGTGTCAAACACCACATTTTTTTACATAGGAAAAACACATCGTTTCAGAAGTTTCCTATTTTATCACAAATTAATACGTTTAATTATGTATGGCAACAGCCATCCTTACATATAATAAAGCACAACATGCTTCAAAGGATATATTGATGAAAACATGATAAAGTTTAAAAACAAATGGAAGCAGATCTGATGTGTGATGTGAAAATTTAGAATAGTGAATTCAACGGATTCAAACCTGCTTCACGGCAGTGTCAATATTATTTGTCATGCATCTTTCGCACAAACGTAACACCACTGAAACCTTTGATAAAGCAGCAGTTTTTATATTGTTTCTAGAGGAGGAGTCAGCTACATTTTCCGCCCTTGTGACGCCTATGAATATTCCCAACGAATTAGTACAGAAACAATTTATAAAAGTATTGTTTGTGTCGTCTTTGTCTCCACCACTTTTCAAAACAAAGGCAACTTGTTTATACATTTGGACAATTTCAAGTAAATATTACTTAGTATTTAATTAACCTCCCAGATCATTCAATTATGTTAAATCAATGTAAAGAATAACCAATTTAACATTGATTCAACATAAAATGAAATATCTTTACTATATGAAAAGTAGATCGTTTTAAACAAATAGTTTTGATTTGACATTTTCTGATGGGTCTATGGCATGATGGTTAAAGGAGTTAATGCTGAACGGGATGCAGAGACAGCATTACAAAGTTGTAATTACAATAAGGGAAAACCCACCCAAGCAAAAGGTAAATCTAAAGAGCTAACTCAACAGGAGTCCACGCACATAAACTACCTTCCTCAACCTTCCTCAAAAAGCAGAGAGTTTCAAAACAGAGTGTCCATTAAAATGCAAAGGAAATTCACAAAGGTTTTCCTAAACGAGTTTTAAGTATGCTTGTGTTTAAACCTCTCTGACCTTCTTGTAGAACGCCATCCACCAGTCGGAGCTTCTTAGCTTTGCTGTTCCTCTTGTCAATTATGTGTATGCACTGTAATATATATAACATCTGATATCAGGTTAACACTGTAAACCAGGATAAATTGAGTTTACTTACACACAAAAAATGTATCTGTTTAGTTCATTTAAAAAGTTTGAGGAAACCGATTGCCCTAAAAAAAAGTTGTGTATTATTTTGAAGTCTGTCAAACTTAACGTTTGTAGACAAAACTTACATTGTTATTAATTACATTGAATTTATATCACTTTTGCACATTTTGAAGTGAAAGTGATGGTGAAAGGGACCTATTTGTCAGGTATGGTGACCCATACCCAAAATGTGACCTCCATCCAGAGAGTAGTGAACACACGCACAGCAAGTGGTGAACACACGTCATAACAAACACAACTTTTATCAGAAGCGTTTAATTATCATCACAGGAAGAGTTTGACCAAATTGTTACCTTCTAAAAGTAATTAACTAATAAACTAATAAAACTAATAAAAGTCCTTAGCAGCCCACAAAAGTCTTCATAATTTTTGCTTACCCATAATGCCAAAAAGAATTTCTAGACCCAACATATCTTGTAAATGAAAATAATTAACAAACATTTTAGCTTGTGAGACATTCATAAATAATTAATTTACCCATAGTAAGTTACTATCCTGCAGGCTTTGCTGGGACTGTGTCACAACGTACACCTGGAGCATTGGGCAGCGCCGGGGAGAAAGTGCCTTGCTCAAGAGGACGCCAATGGTTACCTGCCTGACCTGAGGATCGAACCGGCAACCTTCTGGTCACAAGTCCAACTCTTTAACCATTAGGCCACAACTTTCTTGCCTAACTTAGGATGTCCTTAATTTATTTCCATGATTATTTTATAATTATGCTTTCGTTTATTTTTGTGCAGCACATTGGTCAACTGTCATTGTTTTTAATCATGCTTTATAAATAAATTGAGATTAAGATTTTCCTCAGTCTTCTAAACTTATTTGGATAAAAGCATCTGCTAACTGTTTAAATCTAAATGTGAATTTACTAAACATTTTTGACATGGGAGAAAATGAAGACTTTAAGTATCACAGCTGACACATACACACTCCCAACAAATGAGCTGTATTTTGTACTAGTGTTGCTGAGAAATACTGAAAATAGTTTCCATGGCAATACTGTCTGTGGCAGCTTTGCTACAGATTAAAAGAAATGTGGGATGCAGTATTTTTTAGGCCATTCATCAGGCATTATTTCTATATTTAGATTGTAGAGTGAGCTTCTGCTGCCTCACGTCATGTTTTTGTCATCTTGCTTGGCTTTCATTTCCATGACCTTTTAAAAATGGATCCCAGAAAACGTATGCGACTGGAGAGTTATTCTTCATAACGTTACTCGAATGAAAAATGTAAAAAGAAATTGGTGTTAGAAAAGCAAACAAATTCTGATTATTTGCCCTAAGCATTTATTGAAGGCCAAAAAATTGATAAATAATCATTAGGATTTTAAAATGAGTTTGGTGTACATATATAGTGAAATAAGCTTTAATGTAAGCAGAGGGAGTGAAGATCAGGGAGTGTTACACTGTCAGTATATCAGATGTGATATGGCACAAAAATTACTCAAACTTAACAATATACGGTCAACATTAACCAACATAACTACAGTACATTATGGTGTACTAGTGTTGACCTAGTTTCTCAATAACTAGCCGTGTCCTGCATTTATCACATCTCTGCATCATTTGGCATCAAACTATTGTTTTACACTTATGCAAGCTGGACTGAATCAACCAAAGATTAAATAAAAGGTTTCAGAAATAAAAACAATTAAAAAGCAATTGAACCATATTAACACAATAATATTAAAAAGCGTGGATGTTAACTCCTCACAGCACTCTACATTCATTTACACCAATGAGTGGTTTACTCTTAGATTAAAACTTTACAGCAAAACATAAAAATTATCATGTCTGCTTTCTCTGTTTCATCTCTGAAGTCTCAACTTTAAGGTCGAACTGCTCTTAAGGAACATAAATCACTTGATAAATTGTAAAGAGCTCCAAGAGATCCTGTGTTTGAGGTTCTGTGAATAGATCCAGTAACTCAACGGCTTTCAGTGACACATTTCCTACATCTGTGTATTGACAGTAAACTATTCCTGTTAACTTTGGTATTTGGAGGACTTAATAACACATTTACTTACTTGAACTAAAAGATTGCAGAGAGACATAACATCAGACGGCAGGGTATAATTACACACCACAGGGAAAAAGAAAGCACTTATTGTGAGTTAATGTTTCAGGAACTGCAGAGAGTGTTTTATGAAGGCGTGCCTTCCTTGAGTGTGGACAAAACAAGCACAGTTCAACAGTGTTAGTATTCATTACAGCAGCTCAGTGTGCTAACAGAACCTTGTGCTTGCTATACTCAGAAGAGAATTCAGTATTGAGTATGAACACGTCACTCTAAGCGTTAACGCTAGTGTTCAATGTGTACTGTATTATTATTGCCAATTCTTTATGTATTCATTGGTTCTCATGATTGAAATTATTACTTCCCTTTTGGCCCCTGTAGTAAAATTTTAACTTTTACTCGTTCTACAAAAACAGATTACAATACCACGGAGAATTCAAACACGATCTAGCCACAGAAAGAGGTTAGCGCATGGCGCTAACTACGCCAAGGTCATGGGTTCGACCCCAGGAATTGCACATACTTAGACATTTTTTTTCCTATCATGCGATGTAAGTTGCTTTGGATAAAAGCATCTGCCAAATGCGTGAATGTATCTCTAATGTACATTTTATGAAATATTTGCATAAATACAGCATTTTTTTCTTTTTTTCTTTTTTTATCTACTTTTTGTTTCACAGCGTGTTTTTTTGTGGAGCCACCTAAGCAAACCTAATAAGCAAAAAAGTAAATGTAGTTAAACATTTCAAAAAGTTGTAATTTTAGGTGGTTCTAAATAGCACAAAATAGGGTTTTTCACACTTGAAATTTTCACACTTTTAACCCAGGTTATTACTAACCCCAGCTAAACAGAATCTTATCTGTTTCCCGTTTCAAACTGCTTAGAATTTACCAGGGGTTATGAGAAAACCATGGTGTAGTAGAGTAGGCGGGGCGAGACCGTGGTTCGAGTCCGGTGAGTAATTGTGGATTAGCGCCAGCTGTGCGCACACCGGGCTCGAATCTCGTAGGAGATGGGGAGCATAAAAGGAACGAGCGACCGGACCGTCGAAGAGAGAGGTACGGGCCCGAACATGTGTTAAGTTTGTTTTATATATTTGTATTTATGTTTTGTTCGCCGGCGGTCGTCCGTGAGGGGCCGTCGGCTGTTATTATTTATTAAAACTTTATTTTATTGTCAAAAAAAAAAAAAAAAAAAAAAAACCAATGTAACAAGATTCAAGATACGGAAGGAAGGAGGCGAGAACCGGAAGACAATAAAATAAAGTTTTAATAAATAATAACAGCCGACGGCCCCTCACGGACGACCGCCGGCGAACAAAACATAAATACAAATATATAAAACAAACTTAACACATGTTCGGGCCCGTACCTCTCTCCTCGACGGTCCGGTCGCTCGTTCCTTTTATGCTCCCCATCTCCTACGAGATTCGAGCCCGGTGTGCGCACAGCTGGCGCTAATCCACAATTACTCACCGGACTCGAACCACGGTCTCGCCCCGCCTACTCTACTACACATGGGTATTCATAACCTGACGTTTCACACTCTACATCACTAAACCCTATTTGAGGTGTCAAACGTCATGATTGGATAAAAACTGTAGCATCAAATTGACTAGATAAAGCAATGCGTAGTAGCTTTAAATAACTGCCTAACTCGCCGATTAAGCACCAAATGCTGCTGTTACAGTCCAATAGAAATGCAACGGAGCAGACCGATTAGGATCAACTGTTAAGATGGAATGACCATTAAAGAATAAGATTGCATATTATCAGCACATCTAAATCATAATTATGTGTGCATCAATGCATTCTAGTGGAGTATTCCTTTTGAAATTATTAGATTTATCAGATAGAAGATTAGGATATGCACTGGACAAAGTTAGAAAAACATTACAAATTTTTGTTATTCTGATTCTGATACAAATTAATTTAGAATTAGTGAAAATGCTGGGCGTGGTTTTTTTTACTGCAATTTTATTGGATGTATAAAAACAGCCGTTGCATTTTGAAATGGAAATGGGAGTAGACTGACAGTTGAAGGGGAGGAGTTAACAGATGCCTTGCCCAAGCCGTCTTACATACATCATTTAAGATGGATAGTCAGTAGAGGGAGGAAGTGCATTTTCAGATTTAACCGAAGATTATGAGGACACATTCATTTTAAAAAAGAGACAATAAACGCTGCAATATTTCATGAAAAAATAGGAATTGTAATTTTTTTATTTCACTGGGACTTTAACAATTGTATTATCTTAATGTAGTTGTATGCACTGTTGTGTAGTTAGATATGACGGTTGTTGAAAACTTCCCCTTGATTTTAGAAAGCATACTTAAGAAAAGTGTATGTGTTTTTAGACTTTGTGTTAACCAATACCTTTTTGTTTTGTACTGATTTTTGGATTGATGGAAAAAGAGAGGAAAGTTGATTAACCAAAGTGAGAAAAATACTTAAAATAATAATATAGTAATATAGTAAAACAGCATCATTTTGTGTAAGGATATTTTTTTAGGGGTGTGTGAACATTTGAAGAGCTCTTTTCCAAAACGCATTAAACGCCAAATAAAAAAAAAGAGTTTGTCATGCCATTTTGTTGTGAAATAAACCTATTTACTGCTCCATCAAT
This sequence comes from Triplophysa bombifrons, assembly GCA_029783895.1. Lineage (NCBI taxonomy): Eukaryota > Metazoa > Chordata > Actinopteri > Cypriniformes > Nemacheilidae > Triplophysa > Triplophysa bombifrons. The sequence goes on along the minus strand of CM056461.1, from coordinate 22,151,149 downwards.
GTTTCATGCCAAATCGCTATAATTCCTTGTTTAAAATGTACTGCAAGATGCAGTTTCTTTCCAAAACGCTATAAGTACCGAACCTGTTTTTAGCCTAAATGCGATATGTCCTCTCGACCAATCAGAATACGCTCGTTAGTGGTATTTGTATGTGTTATTTCTAAATTATTTGTTGTATGTATTGGAAAATATTGAAACATGAAATTGAAAATATTTATTTTATTTTACTATTTAGTTTGTTACTATTTGTTTTATTTGGCTGTTATTTATTTCATGCATTTGCATTTATTTGATTTATATTAATTTATAGTATGAGTCCATGACGTCATATGTTTCATGTTCTCTTGTTTGTTTGTTTTTAAAAAGAAATAAACCAAAAAAATTTTAAAAAAAAGGATATGGATTTGTAGCGTTTAAAAAAAAATTTGAATTCATAATCGACAATATTGTTGTTTCATTTAACAATCATTGTTTAACATGTTCAGACTGAGCCAACAGACCATTTAACAGGATAATTTGAATATTAACAAAATGTATGGGTCTAGGTAAAACAATGTAATTTTCATGAAAACTATTAAAATTAAAATCACCAACTTTGTGAAATATCAGGACAACCAATTTAACATTGAATTGCTTCATTAGATGAAAGGCTCATTAACTGGCCACAATATGTTTTCCTCCAATCTAATGCCGTGCACCTCTTTTGGTAACGGTCAGGTTTGACATATTACGAAGTGAACCTGGTCATCAGCTGAAGGGGTTCTTCTTAAAGTGGTCTTTCAACGGTGGTAATGATGAACGATTTTTTTTGACAACTCTCCCTTTAAGAGTGTGGGTAGGCTTTTATTCTGCTAAAACACACAAAATGTGGTCATGTTTCCTTTTCAATCTTCTAAATAGGAACCAATGTAATTCTTAAGTTTTCACTCATTTTTACGAGTTCACTCCACCATGAAAACATATTGCAATGCAGTATGTTCAGTAAAACATAACATTTCCTAATAATACCAATAATACCAAACTGCAACATTTATATCTCATGCATTCTGACATCAGAAACCCACAACAGAAACCTGGCCAAAGTTTTAAATGGTTTGCATGAATGAGCTGATTATAAACTGAGCATCAGTGACAGCAAACCTCAAAAGTCCTTCTCATGATATTGGCAAACATACACACACCTACAGCACTGAATGATATACTGTAGCACAGTGCCGACTCACCTGAAATACAGCATTGCTATTCTCCTCACGTACAGACACGTACACACACACACACATACACACACCTGCTCGGTTCAGTATTCGCTCGCACACAGACCCAGTGTATGTTAAGACTATCTATTTACAAACAACTGATATTCTCATGGAGGCCGCAACTCAGTTTTATTATGCAAATTTAAATATTTAAAATACATTTAAATAGTGTCTTCAGCAGCACCTTACAGTAAAAAATGACAGTCAGGAGGTAACCATCAACAAGAATAACTTCCCACAATAAACAGAGAGAATAAGAAACAAGAAAAGCTCCAGAGATTTGCGCATAGAAACCAAGAGCTCACATTCTTCTGATAAGCAGGACAAACAATCTTAAAAATAATTTTTCACTCAAAAATTCATGACTTCTCCTTTCTGCTCTTCCAAACCCGGATGACTGCCTTTCTTCAATGGAACACAAAAGTAAAAGTCTGAAAACTTTTCCTTACAAAAGTTCACAGTGACCATTTTGACATCATCATCGTGATGCATCATACAGCTGTGACTTCACTGATGACAAATAAACCAAATGCCAATTTAAATATGCAGGATGGAAAATGAAACTGGAAAGCTAAGGAGGGGGAAATTTGACCAAGTCACATGCACTATTGTTATGGTGTATTTTTGTCCTGACACCTGCGATCGCACTGAATTGTGATTTTGTGAATAATCTGTAGAGCTTTGTGAGGGTTTATTCATTTGTGTTGCACAGGTTAGAAAAAGCATGAGGATGCGTGAAAAAGAACAGATGAACCATATTTGGATGAGTTCAGAGATGTATGCAGCATATGCCAATGCTTTACGCAGACACCACAGATATAAAGTGTGCACTCACCCAGAAGAGCAGGTTGAAGAAAACCATCCCGTATCTCAGGGCCCTCACACAGCCCTCGGCCATCCTGCAGCGCCGCAGCTCTAGGAGGAAGATGAAGGACAGGTCCAGGTAAAACACCACATATTTTCTGCCCTGCGCTGTGGTGTAGCTGGCTTGAGCTTTTTTGGACCCTGGTGTTCGAAGGCCAAAGACAAACGGCGTGCTGTGGTATTCGTACTCCCCGCTGTAACGTTGAGGAGGCGAGCCTGACTTGCTGTCTAATGAAGGGCTGCGGCGGTACGGCGTTTCATCTGTGCTTGAGCGACGCATTTTGGGATTGGGGGCCGGGGCCGGAGCCTGGACCCGGACCCCCAGGGGCCAAATGATCCCCACTTTGACGAGACTTTAACAACTTCACAAGTGATAAACCAGCAGGTTGAAGGTACAAAATCGTTGTCTTTAAAACTTCATGTGTTCTTTTGATGCAGAAACCTCAAAAGATATGATTGTCTTTGACCCACGGGAAAAACGTTGGGAAAAGAGGAAATACATTTAATTTCTCAGCGACAGAAGGGTCCAGCACAGGTCCGAACGCAATGTTTCATCGAAGTGACGTGCGGATTCAATAAGTGCCACACTTGCATCAGTAATGCAATGCAATCCTTCGACACCTTTGCATCTGTGTGCAAGAGCTCCTGAGCCACTGAATAAAAACATTCGGTTGACACAATTTCAAACACACACTTGTCAGCACTAATGTTTTTGGCTTGGCCTTCTACAAATAAACACCTCGCACACCTGAATGGTTGCAGGCTGGTAAATTGAACACAGGCAATAATAAAGAGAAAGAAGAAATCCTATTTACTACTGTAGCTTAAAAAACTTCAACATTTCCTGGGCTTCCTCGCAGGCTGACAGAAAAAAAAATCCAGATGACTGGCTAAAGTGATATGCCGTGCTGTTTATTGCACAGAGACGTGCGCTGCTTGCCCAATCCAGGCGCTTTTGGGCAACGCATGCAAAGGATGCATCAATGCCTCATCCGTCCCAAACCTGTCCCTCGTTCCAGAAACCGTGCACAGTCCACTTGCCTTTTTCCCTGTGTGTCTGTTTCTTTCCAGCAAGATGTGTTTTACGCTATCAATCCTCTTGTGCTGTGTTCATGATCCTCTTTTTCCAGGTTTGAAGGCAGACAGCATCCACAGAAAGGATCCACACATTGCCTGCTGCCGTCTCTCGCTCCGATTATTCCTGCGTTCTTACACCCCCGCACTAACACACGCACACTGCATGCAACACAGCCTCCTGCCTCCTCCTCTGTCGCACAGATCATTTAGACCCTGACCACGCCCCCTCACAGCTCGTCCAGTCATCTTGCGCGCTCTCTCCATCTTCCTTTAACACATTGTTTTATCCCTCACCTGCTCTCCTCCTTTCACTAGATGTTGAGGCCGGATAATGCAGAACATCTCCTCTGCCACATTTTCTCTTTCTCTCTCCTCCCCCACACCCCTCTCTGTATCTTCTCTTTCATCTGTTTGTATTCATAATCTCTTCAGCAGCATGTGTGTGGATGTGCTGTGCTCACTGACGTTAATCTCAATTACAGTTAATGTCAGTGTGTGGCCTGTTATGATACTGTGATTCATGAAATG